>APFE030979734.1:64492-132323 GCA_000404065.3 Pinus taeda
AGATTGGCCATCTCCAACCACTCTGACAGAGCTCCACAACTTTCTAGGTCTTGCCAACTTCTACCGCAGGTTCGTGTTAGGATTTTCTCATATCACTTGGCCCTTGAGTCAAGTCACCAAGGGAGGAGCGAAAGCAATTTTTTTTTGTTCTGAATCTCAATAGAAGGCATTCACAGGAAAGATCACCTCTGCTCGGCACCAGTGCTTGCATTACCAGACTTGCAACAACCATTTGAGGTCGAGACAAATGCCTCTGAGTATGCTATTGGGGCAGTCCTTACTCAACACGGGCATCCAGTGGCATATCACATTGAGACACTTTTAGACACAGCCCGGAAGTATCCCACTTATGACAAAGAGATGTATTCCATTGTGCAGGCTTGCCGACAATGGAAGCATTACATTTTGGGAAATGAAACGATCATCCACACAGACCACCAACCCCTGCAGTTCATACAGACCCAAGGGAAATTGCAGAATGAGCGCCATCAGAAGTGGTCCACATACCTGCAACAGTTCCATTTGAATATCAAGTATAAGAAGGGCAGCACCAATAATGTTGCAGATTGCCTCAGTCGACCACTGATCATGGCGTTAACCACTGTGCTACATCTTGTGGGCACGAGACTTTTGATTGGCCACTTCTCTACAAAAGCGACCTAGAATTCGGCCACACATACCAGACACTCTTGGAGGGTCAGCATGTTCTAGATTTTCACTTCCAGGATGCTCTGTTATGCCATTTGGGTCACCTTTGTGTTCCTTCAAGTGAGCGTGCCAAGATGATTTAGGAAGCACACTATAGTTAGGCTGCTGGGCATTTCGGGGTCGAGAAAACAGTGGCAGTACTGTAGAAGTATTTCTATTGGCCGAATCTTCGACAAGATGTCAGGAAGTACATCAGATCATGCACTGCCTGCGCCATTGCCAAACTGACCATCAAGAAGCAAGGCTTCTATATCCTGTTGCCTACCCCTAGTCGACCTTGGGAATCCATCTCCATGGATTACATGTCAGGCCTTCCTTCCACTAAGCATGGAAATCACTGTGTTTTTGTGGTCGTCGATAGGTTCTCGAAGATGGCCATTATGGCGGCCTGCAAGAAGAATATCATAGCTGAAGCCACTGCTAAACTCTTTTTTGAACGAGTGTGGGTGCACTTTGGGATCCCACAGTCTATCGTCTCAGATCGGGCCAGCAGGTTCCTCAGTACATTTTGGTCCAGTTTCTGGTCGATGATGGACACCAAACTCACTAAGCCTTCCATCCTCAAACTGATGGCTAGACAGAGGTTGTCAACAGGATGATCGTAAACATTCTGCTCATTTACAACTCAAAGCATCCACGCACATGGGATGAGAGCCTCCCCTATGTTCAACACAACTACAACCGGGCTCTCCACAGCTTGACTGGCCACAACCCTTTTCCAGTGGGCTTGAGATTCCAGCCACTATGTCCCATTGATGTGGCCATGACATTTGCAGCTACTCACGCAGATTCGGCTCATGTCCAGACTGAAACAAAGAAGCCAAACAACTTCATTGAGCACATCCAACATATTCGCCCGTAGGTCCATGACATTCTGGAGAAATCAAATGCCAAGTACAAACAGTGACATGATCAACATTGGGTGCCACCCAAGTTCCAGGTGGGTGACAAAGTCTGGTTGCATTTGCAAAAGGAACACCTTACCGGAGCCTTTTGGAAACTCAGACCACTCCAATATGGTCCTTACACCATTACCAAGGTTGTGGGAGACAATGCATTTGAGCTCAGCATTACCCCATTCCTTGGCCTGCACCCAGTGTTCAATGTGGATCGCCTTCGACCATACTTTCCACCATTACTAGACACATCCGACATTGCAAAACAACTCACACCCACAGAGTTAAATTCAGATTGCATGGAATAAGCTGCAACTGATTGGATCATGGGCACACAGATCAAGCACACTCGCTAGCAGAATATCCAACTGTATCGAGTTGTCAAAGCAGGCGAACTCCTTCACCAGGGCAAGTGGCTCACTAGGGACCAAGTTCAGCAGAAGTTTCCTCATCTCATGGAGGAACTCAACACAATGGGGACCATTGCTTCCTAAGGGGGGAGGAATGATCTAGGTGGATATTGGTGGCCACCCGCCAATTCCACTTGGATCCCCACCATTGCTTCTCTCAGTTTTTCAGTTTCCTTAATTGTAGCACAATTTATTATTTTTAGCAGTTTTTCGGGTCCTAAACTTCTGGAGCCGTTTTGAGGCCCCAAACGATGTTTTTTTGGAAATTCACTGCCAATGATTTGCTGTCCAAAATTGTCTTTTCCATCGTAGTCTTTGGAGAGATCTTTCCAATGGGCTATCATGTGCGTCAAACAAAGATAATATGATCAAGTCATGACCCCGGGAAGTTGGCTGTCCAACTCACCCCATAAACTCTTGCTGTTACATCTCCTTGGGTTAGGGTTTTGGTTGTTTAGGGTTTTCTCTTATTTTTCAATAATAAAAAGGCCCTTGAGTCTCATTGTAGTTCAGTTCAAAGGCATGTAGCCGCTACATCTCTTCCAAGAGATAAGATACCATCGCCCTAGATGGTGTATTTCCATTTCTGTTTGTAAGCATATTTCAATATTTACAGTAATGAAATGAAGTATTATTTCTGTTGCATCTCTATGTTTATGGTTATCTCTATAATTTGTTGCGTTCCTGTTTAAATCTGGATCATCATTAAACCCTAAATCAAACCCACTACTGAAATTGAAAAAATGATTAAATTTGTCTTCAGGTTTGAGTTTGTTTAGGTTTGCCTTGAGGTTCGGCAAACTTGGATGAACCTCAAATCTTTTTTGCAGTTTGCCGAATTTTGAACTTTAAGGTTCAGGTTTGATGAAACATGTGAGTCGTGACTTAGTTCTTGTGTAAATCTACTTATGTTTATGTTAATTTTGAAAATCTACATGGAATCTTGATTGGGTAGGGGGTGGATCTACTTACATTTATCTCAATTTTGAAAGTCTCCATGGACTTTTGTTTGGGTATGGGATGGTGATGATTGAAAGTCTACTCCATGTTGTGTGTTTCAATCTACTTACATTTATCTCAATTGTGAAAGTCTACATGGACTTTTGTTTGGGTATGGGATGGTGATGATTGAAAGTCTACTCCATGTTGTGTGTTTCATATTGGAGTTATGATTGAAAGTCTACTTCACTTTGGAGTTATGATTGAAATTCTAATTTATTCAATGTGTTTCATATTGAATCAAGTCTTATTTCTTGGTTTACGCTATCTGTCTCATATTGCATCAAGCCTATTTTTTGGTCTAGTAAGAAACAATCCTGAATTTCCTTGAGTCAGAATCATAGTTTTAAAAACCGGCCTAGCTAATCGGTTACCGGTCTAACTGGCCGGTTAGCAAGCCCACTGGTTGGAACCGGTGAAAAAACCCGGTCTAATAGGCTGTGTGGTGGAAAATTTGACCTAACCGGTCCTAATTGGCCCTAAACTGGCCAGTTACCTGCCATGCCCACCGAGGACCCAGAGTGCGGCTTTTCCAAGGTAGTTTAGGGGTTTTAGAGGGAAATCAAGGGTGCTTTCCCTCCAAAAACACCCTCTCCAAGCCTTTAAGGAACAAACACGGTTAAATGATCTTGTTTTCGTGCAATACAACCTAAGACTGAGGAGGAACCAAATGATGAACAAAGCACCTGATCTAGATCCCATTGTGTTGGACGATATTGATGCAACATCAGAATGGGTGGAGACTGAAGATCCTGTGTTTGAGGCTGATTTTGATATCGACATGGCTTTAGCGGTGGATGAAGCAGATTTTGTGGCGGCATCAGAACCAGGATCAGTAGTGGCATCAAGGAAAGGCAAAGAACCAATGGAAGGCACTAGTCATGCAGGTCGACAAACTTGTGTTTCCATTAGGTCCACTTCTATTGTTATTGGTGGCATTGCTACTGATGTTGCAGATCAGGCTGAGGCATCCTCAGACTCTCAACCAGATGATGTCTATGTAGCTCCTGATGATGATCCTGTGGCTAGTAGTGGTGATGAACTTGATGATTGATCATGTGTACACTGTAGACTTGTAGTAGGCCAATGGCCTCATAGCTTGCAGCATTGTTTTTGGACTTTATAGGCCATTTAGAGCCTCATTGCTTATGTATTTTGCTATTTTGTCGATGATATGTATTGCACCTCAGTGAAATTTCGATATATTCACTTTTACATGGTATATAAATGAGCAAACTTTGCATATTTTGTCTCTATTGGTTTGGAATCATGGTTTTAAATCTTAAAAATAGTTTTGTTTCATTAAAAATGAACTATTTAATGTATTTTTCTAAAACCGGTTCGTTTAGACCAAACCAGTCCCGGTTAGACTGGTTCCGGTCGGTAAACCGGTTCATTAGGTGGAACGGTCCGGTCACTGGTTCCGGTTTTAAAAACATTGGTCAGAATACAAGGGTGCTACTATTGCCACTAAGGGCCACTAAGGAAGCTATTTCGCTTAGAAGGTCATTTGATGAGTCAGATCTTGCTAAATCAGTGTTAGTACTCTTTATTATGGTAATCAGAGTATGATTCAATTGGAAAAAAAATAATGTTTTCCATTCTAGAACAAAGCACAGTGAGATCCATCATCATTATGCTAAAGAAAAGATGGAAGAAGGGCAATTGAATTAACTATTGCAGGCCTGAAGAACAAGTTGTGGGTATCATCACTAAGTGTTTGAAATTGAGACAAGTTGTGTGTGAAATGAATTGGCATTTAGGGGGACTTGAGTTGTAAATGGCAACTCCTTTCTTGGACTGATTTTCTCCTTCATGGATGATTCAATTTTGTGGTGATCTTTCTGTGATTTTGATGGTGATGTCTCCAATAAACCATAAGTGGGTATATAGGTGATGTAAAGTTTATTGGAGCCCTTTGTGTGGCTCTCCCACATTTATGAACGTAGGAGTATAAAACTTGAATACACTCATTTTTTTGTCAATTGCACGGTGAAAGTGCACACGGGACACATGACATTGTATAAGCTCCTCCTATAATATTTGGGTGCTTTGCAGCACCTCTCCAAATACTGGCATTATTATGATGTATGCCCACACAAAATTTTGCATTTGTGTGTTATGCTTATAAGCCGCAACATAGATCCTTGCATGTTTTCAATATTTGGTTGGCTTACAAGCACTTATCATGCATTAGAAGCATTTGAATCCATAATTTCAAAGTCTGCATAGATTCTTCAATGATCCAAACTCAATTTGAACATTGGGCAAAATTTCTCTGAAATCTTCATCCTTTGATTTGCTAGTTGCAAACAATAAAATGATGGCTTCAATTGGGATATAAACCTTATCATACCAACTTTTTTTGGAAAAAAAGTTTGCGTGCAAAATCTAAATGACCTAGTACCTCGGGACCTTAGTTTCAAAATTTGTTATCCCACAACTTATGAGTGATCTCTTCTTCTTGGTTACATAAATCTAGCTCAGTAAAAATGTTAAAATGTAAATTAGTTTCAGCAATACTATTTTATCCCATAGATATGATCTTCAATGCCTCAACCATTGGATATGGCAATTTCAAAATTTGATCATCTCAATAATGTAGACAATTTTTACATTCCTGTGACATCCTATTAGAAATTGCTACTGTGAAATCAATTCATTGGCTGTCTATTTCTCATGTACGAAGGAATCCTCTCACTGCTTATGCAAATATTTCTTTTGCAAATCTTGGTTTTACACAATGTACTTTTGCAAAGCAATTGTTTTTGTAAAGTGTCTGCTTCTGCCAAATACTTGTCTGTCTGATTTTTCACCAGATGTTATAATAATAATTAATAATAATAATCTAATTTTAAGGTCATGGCCAAGCCAGACACCAAATTGGTGTTTGAGATCCCCTTGTTTGTGAGACAAGGGACCCCCTCTGTGCAGCAATTTGAATGCTAAGGTCTAGGGAGGTGTACATACTCTACCCCCTTCTGGATTTTTGACCCTGTGACCTCTTAGGAGGAAACACATGTTCTCAACCTGACATAGTTGCTTTCAGTTTTTGCATTAAAATTTATTATATCAACCCATTGTTTCACCTTAGCTTTCATAACCTATTTCTTTGATATAGAAGTTTCTGTGTTTTGGAATATCAATGCAAGACAGGAAATTTCATCTTTTTGACTAGAAGTTTCTCAACCCTATGAATTTTCAGCCTTAGGGATGTTGTGAAATAGAGGGTATAAAACAACAGCAGAAAGAGTACAATATTTCACTTTCTAACAGCCTAATTTTTTAAGCAATCCAAGGAGAGAATATACTAAACAACATAGATAAGTTTTAGACCTCTAGGGCAACTTAAAATACATAAACCACATCTGAAAATTCACTTTTACAGCAGTTATAGCAGCAGCAAGACATCTTTTTGAGTCTTCAACCATGATGTCAAATCACCAACAAATTGTCCTTTTACTTATGTCAAAACATCAAGACACACACATAGCTGAAAATAAGAATCCATGAAGAGCATATCTGGCTGAAAATCAAATCTGGAAATCACACAAGCTTTGGACAGCTGAAAACTTCATTAACATGCTCAAGATGAAGTACATGTATATACCATACCGTTCTCTCAAGGCTAGTACAAGTCCAGTAGCTTTCCAAAACCCTAGTTAGGGAAAACAAGAAAACCCTAGTTCAATCAAGGAGTTACAACATGCAAGAATATCCAAAAAACCCTCCAAGGCAAGACATTTTCTCTCTTCTTCTCCACTAAATATACCCTAGGGTTTTATCATAAAACTGTAATTTCAAACCTCCAAGGGATCACACTAACTTTAGAACTCCAAGATGCTCCAAGATACTCTAAAAGGACCAAAAACACCCTATCAACTCCGAGAGAGACAGAGAGTGAGAGAGAGAGTACAAGTAATGACCAAGAGATAGAGAGATTAAGTACAAGTGATGACTGAGAGAGAGAGATTAAGTACAAGTGACGACCAAGAGAGAGAAGACTAGTGCATATTCTTCTTCGGGTCACATCTCAATTCATAAAAGTGAACACACAAGTGGATGAATGGACTCTTTCCTTCCACTATTTATATGAGAGGTAAGGGAGGCAAACGATTTTGTGTGGGCCCAAGCCTTTACAAGCACTTGACTCCAAAGTACTATGTCATGCTTCAAGGTGACGTTGTACACAATAAAGGCTCCAAGATGATGTTGTCACACAACGTTTGTCCACATTCCTTGGTCACAAGCTTCCATGGACTTCATCAATCCTTTTAAGCAATGTACTTCATTGGGTCAATTGCCCCTGCAAGAACAATTTCATAGCTAACTTTAAGCCTCCAAACATGAATCTAAGCTATCTCATGTTAACTGGGACTTGATGCCCTCCTTTAGGATGCATAATGCTTCTCCTTCCAATTAGGGCACTATCCAAGCAAGTGAATTGTCCAAGTAGCCATAATGAATGGTATCCTCCAAATTGTTAAGATAACTCGAACACCTAAGGGGAGAATATCAAGCCAACACCAAACTAAGGTCAAGCAATCTCTAAATAGGATCTACACTGTGTATCCGTTATAGACCATCTTCCATGTTCGAATCCATCTCGAACCATCAAGGGGTTGAATATACACTGTACTCCAAATCTCTTGAAGCATCCCAAACATGGTGTAAACACTTTCAAAGTAACTTGAGAAAGCTAATACCCCTTCTTTACAAGGAAAGTGTTTACACCAATAGTTCTCGACTCCCTCTACAATCCACCAAACCCCCTACTTGCAAAAAATTGTACTCATTGGGGGTCTGAAATAAGGCATTGTCTCTTGTAAGGAACCTTTCACACTATCTCGATCCTCTAAACAATAATGACCACTTGTGAATATGAAGGAACTTAACCTTGGAACATAAGCAACTTGCCAAACTCCATCATCCTCCAAGTCAACATCATGGTCCAAAATCAATGCACGCCACATCTTGAGCTGTTCAAGACATTTTGCAAAGACAATCATATTTTTATACAACATCAAATCAAATGGATCACATCTATCAAAATCAATATGTCAACATGAGAACCCATTAGATACCTCAAATCCCTCGTCAACTCCCTCACCTTGAGAGAATCTCGAAGCAAGAATAACATCACAAGCAACTTCCCTTTGTTTGAGAGAATCCATGGGCAACTCTCTTTTTCTAAGAGAATCCATCAACCCTACCTCTCAACTCTACAACACTCCCATTATTCTCTAACCTTGAATTGATCTCAACATCATTCTCCAATGTATCACACTTCTCTTGTGAACAACTAGATGACATACAGATAGAAAAAAGTGACACAACATGACTATTGTTTCTCCTAGGAGGCATACTCATCCTCATCAGATAGTGGGTGCTCTTGCATTCTCTTGAGTCCCTTAAATATTGGAAGACTCATCTAGTGTTGCGGGGGAACAACCCTCCCCCGAACATGCTCACGAAATCGCTCCCATAGGGAGCGAATTTCAGGAGCATGCTACCTAATTTTTTTTCGATCCCTAGCCTTTTTGCAATTTTTTTTTGCAAAAACGTTCTAAATGCAATTTTTTTCAAAGAAACAATAATTTTTGAGTGGGGTAGCCTAATGATCAAGCCTATGGCTGTAGTATTGATATGTGATTCATGGTAATGTTAATTTCTTAAAGTAAAAGTGACATCTTCATTTGCATCTTTTTACTTAAATTTTTAACATTACCATGAAATGACTTAAGATGTTTGAGAGTGGTTCCGACTTCATTGGATTTCATATGGAGAAAGTAGAATTTTAGATCTCATTCAAAATCTAGCAAAACTTATTAGTTTTTTAGGATTTCAGGATTGGGGGGTTGCAATGTTTCCATTGGATTTTGTCATGTACTAGGTTATGGAACTCGTATTTAATCAAGAGCACCAATCCTTCTATGTACCTTGATATTAGTGACATTGTTTGTCGAACTCCTCTATCATGACCCTACTAAAAATGTACCCATCACTCAAACAAAATCTTGACTTGACATGCTATGTTTTTTCTATCTTATATTAATGACAAAGATCCCTATACGGATCTAGAGGTAATGACAAAGATACCTTTGGATTTTAATGCTTGGAGGGCGATATTAATGACAAAGACCCTAATTTTCCAACAAGACTCAGAAATTAGACATTTCTTATGGCGGCAAGAGGCCAAAGCATTAGCAATAGATAATAGATTTACTTGTCTTTTCTATCTTATATTAATGACAAAGATCCCTATACAAATCTAGCGGTAATGACAAAGATACCTTTGGATTTTAATGCTTGGAGAGCGATATTAATGACAAAGACCCTAATTTTCCAACAAGACTAAAAAATTAGACATTTCTTATGGCGGCAAGAGGCCAAAGCATTAGCAATAGATAATAGATTTACTTGTCTTTTCTAGTTTTTAGTAGTTTTTATAATTGTCGACTCTTTCATATTTATTATGATATTTTTTGTAGACAATATATGACAATTTAAGTTTGAAGTTAGCAATTCTAAATCATTGCTTCATGAAAGTTGAAAGTTGTTTTATTTCGTTTCATGTTAGAATTTTTATATAATTTTGGTGATTAATGATGATAAATGATATGTATTGAATTTTGAAAGATTGAAACTTTAAGATTGATGAATCATGAGACTATATGTTGTATGCAACTAACTTGTGGATGTGGTTGATGAAGATTATAACTTCTAGATGATTGATGTTATATGGTTGAATCTATGTTTTTATGCTTTTTATATTTAATTCATCATTCTACATGCTTTTGTTGACATATATGCATCGAAATATATAAAAATATAAATTATATAAAAATTTGCTCTCAAACCGGGAGCTTTTGAAAATGTCGCTCCCCGCTCCCTCTCCCAAGTAACCTTGGACTCATCCAACTATTCACTTGAGTGTACATGTGCCACTTGATTGACATGTAACCTCTAAAACCCACCCTCTCTCACCCCTCTAGCTAAACTCCTCAAAGTAGCTAGACTATTGTGACTAATAGTGCACCAATGTCCCTCAAAAGTAAATCTCCATTTTGTGTCATATAGGAAATCGTAATGATGTTTTTCCTCAAACGACGAACCAATAAAACATCATGCTATGTATTGAATTTTGAAAGATTGAAACTTTAAGATTGATGAATCATGAGACTATATGTTGTATGCAACTAACTTGTGGATGTGGTTGATGAAGATTATAACTTCTAGATGATTGATGTTATATGGTTGAATCTATGTTTTTATGCTTTTTATATTCAATTCATCATTCTACATGCTTTTGTTGACATATATACATCGAAATATATAAAAATATATATTATATAAAAATTTGCTCCCAAACCGGGAGCTTTTGAAAATGTCGCTCCCTGCTCCCGCTCCCAAGTAACCTTGGACTCATCCAACTATTCACTTGAGTGTACATGTGCCACTTGATTGACATGTAACCTCTAAAACCCACCCTCTCTCACCCCTCTAGCTAAACTCCTCAAAGTAGCTAGACTATTGTGACTAATAGTGCACCAATGTCCCTCAAAAGTAAATCTCCATTTTGTGTCATATAGGAAATTGTAATGATGTTTTTCCTCAAACTACGAAACAATAAAACATCACTCATCTCAAGAACATCACCTGAAGGCATTTGAAAACTTAAAAGAGATGGAGCCAACTCCTCTCACAAGGTATGTGGCATGATCACCAAGTTCCATGGTCATGCCTCCCCCCTAGCTTTTGGATCCTATTGAATAATGACTAGTCATATGTCATTTGTCTTGAAGCTCCATGGTCCACATACAATCCAATATTAGACACATTGTTAGGGAATAAGCAAGAAACCATAGAAAAGGTGGTTTTAAAATAAGAGTTAATCTCCTCTACACTTGCTACAGTCCTAGTTACAACTTCTTTCTCACCCTTTCCTTAGAGGACACTGGTTGGCAAAATTTTCCATCTTGTGACATTGGAAGCACATTGTCTTACTTAAGTCCTTCATTCTTGTATCTATCCCATCCTTCTTCTTGAAGCCATTTCTTGCCACTATTCTTCTTCTTGATGAGGCCAATAACATCCACTTCCCCCTATTGTTCCAAAGAAAACTGTATTCTGATTTCCTCTTTCACCAGATCAACCCAAAACTTTGGAAACTTGGGTATGTTCTCTCGAGCACAAACACCTTGAATAAAAGGTGGCATCTAGTAAGGAGCAGTTCCCTTACCAATGGACACCAACTCCTAATCCTCCAATGTTGTTTTATTGGTGGCCAATTGGTCCTTCAGTTAACTGATACTAGTCAAATAGCGTACCATAGTATTTGTTTTTCTCATGTGGATGATTGAAAGCTGGTTTCACAAGAGTGTCTATCGAGAAGCACAATATGATATCATAACTCAACCATATACTTAAACATTTTCTTACTTGCCTTCTTGTCTGAAATGCGTAAGATGAAATGATCCTTCATAGAATCAAGAATGATTCTTTTAACTTTGGCTTCGTTCATTTGATGAGTGGCCAACTATGTTGGATTGATAGGTTTTGGAATCTCCTTTTTAACATGCTCCCAAAGTTCAACCTCTTTCATAAGAATCTGAAGCCTGAGCTTCCATGTAACAAAATTGTAAGCTCCATCCAATCTATCACACTCTCTAAGACTGAGTCACTTTATGCATATTGAACAAGTTTCAAGTACACAAAGTCAACAATACATGAAGTAGAAACAACCCTTCCAAGGGTCAAGGTGCTTCTCTCGAGCAACCTAGGATTTGAAAGTGACGGATGTTCCACCAAGACTCTGGGATGGGGAGACGCGGGTGCGGGGAGACGCACAAGGGGGACGTGTGGGAGTACCCTCAAATTTTAGGGAAATGGGGGGGGGACATCGGTTATATAATTTTTCTTTTTTCTTTTTTAATATATATATATATAATTTCAATTCATATTCAATAATGAAAGCATAAATACCAATGATACACACATAATTGAATTAAATAATGAAATACATTGATCCATACTCATCATCCTATAATTATACATGATCGTCCATAGACCACGAGATTCATAATGAAATACTCTGATCAAATGTTGCACGAAGCGGGGACGTTTTTTGGAAGCGGGGATGAGGAAGCATCATTTTCCAAAAATCTAGAAGCGAAGCGTCTGCTATATATATATATATATATTTTATATTTTTTTTTGCATTTATACTCAAAACAAACATCCCAAATACCAAATTAGTTGTAAAAGACATGAAAACATGCATATTTTTGCATAAATAAAGATAGATATAGCATCCATTGTACATTAATGATTAATTATTCAAGCATCAACCATTTAGATGCATCAACCATCTAGAATCTAGATTGTCTAGCCTTTGCCTCTACCTCGATTGTCTAGGGATATTAGTCAACATTGCCCAATTTTGATCAAACTACCTAATTCAAGACTTAAAATATGGTAGAAAAAGCTTAACATGCTTGATTGATGATTTTGACTTGATTGAAAGATAATTTTTTGCTAAGGGCGTGACAAAGGAGTTCAAAAATTAACACCACCAACACTAAGGTACATATAGGGCTTCGTGCTCTTGATTAAATGCTAATCACATACCTTCATACTTGATATAATCTAATGAAATGCCACAATCCCATTGATCCTGAATTCTTGAAAGCTGTTAAGTTTGTTGAATTTTGAATAGGATATGAAATTCTATTTTCTCCATATGAAGTCCAATGAGGCTGGAACCACTCTCAAACATCCTGAGTTATTTCATGGTAATGTTAAAAATTTAAGTAAAAGGATGAAAATGAAAAATAAAGGAGAATGTCACTTTTACTTTAAGAATTTAACATTACCATGAGGGAGCATTTGCTATATTTATATTTTTTTTGCCTTCATTCTTCACCTTAACCCAAGGTGGACCCAGGGGAATCGTACGGAACTGTACGGGAAGCGTACGCTTCGCTCTCCGAAGTGCCACGCTTCATACGGCTGGAGTGTCGTACGAAGTGCGCTTCGGAGGAAAGCTTCGGATATTTCCAAGAAGCGTCCGAAATAGGCGGAAGCACGCTTCTGGGGACGCTTCTTGGACGCATCTGCATGGGATGCGCTTTGGGCCTTGGAATCGGGGGGGGGGGGAGACGCTTCCTGCAACATTGCTCTGATCCATATTCATCCTTCATTATTCACCATTCTAGAATCTACATTGATTTAAAAACTAAGTTTATCATTCTAGATTCTAAATTGATTTAAAATTAAAATTCATCATTCATCATTCTAGAATCTAATTAGTACTAAGCCAAATAGACTCTAATATATACTGAAATCTGAACGCTGGAATAATAAATTGATATAACTAAAACTCAAAACAGTGGAGTGATGAGTCTAAAAGTCACTCTAAAGTACACAGAGGGCTTGGTGCTCTTGATTAAATACTAATTCCATACCCTTGTACATGACAAAATGCAATGGAAACATTGCAATCCATTGAATTTTGAATTTTTGAAAAATTGTTAAGTCTGCCGGATTTTGAGTGAGATCTAAAATTCTATTTTCTCCATATGAAATCCAATGAGGTCAGAACTACTCTCAAACATCCTGAGTCATTTCATGGTAATGTTAAAAATTTAAGTAAAAGTGGCAATCTCCTTTAAGTAAAAGGATGAAAATGAAAGATAAAGGAGAAAATGATGAAAATGAAAGATAAAGGAGAATGCCACTTTTACTTTAAGAATTTAACATCACCATGAATTGCATAGCATTAGTTGGGCAATATGGTCAAATACTAGGTTTCCCCTGTCATAAATCATTGTTTACGAGCAAATTTAAGTGGGAACGCATAGCCCATTTTGAGGGGGGACACTTAGGCGTCCCCCTTTTGGGGAGTCGCGTCCCCCACACTCGTGAAACGTCCCCCCTGCAACATTTCCCCAGGCGTCCCCCCATCTCGGGTGCGAGGGGTGTGTGCACCCGACCTTGGGGGAAGTGTCCCTCTGGAACACTATCTCAAATCCCACAAACTCAGCAAGGTCAAGTACCTCTTCCAGGTAATCTCCAGCTGAATACAATATCCCTCTTACTCTAGAGTGATTTCAGCCACAAGCTTTGATACCATGCAATGTTCTGGAATATTAATGCAAAATAGAAGCATCATTTCTTTGACTAGAGGTTTCCCAGATTTTAAGCATGTGAATTTTCAGCCCTAGGAATGTTATCAAATATAGTATAAACAAGGTGGAAATAAATCAATAATAAAATATTTCACTTTCTAACAGCCCAATCTTCTAGGCAATCCAAGGAGAAAATAATACTCGACAGCTTGGATAAATTTCAATCCTCTCGGGCAACTTATACCACATAAATCAGATCTGAAATGTCACTCTTACAGCAGTTATAACAGTAATAAAACGATATATATATATAGCAGCAAAACATGTCTGATTTTTGAATGATGTATCATATCTATAACGGGCCCGGGCAATTTTCTCCTATGGTTTTGTTTTGGTTAGGGATTTTTTAAGCAGTACAACAAAGTTTCTTTATTTCACAACCAATAAGTCATTCCTTGCAAAATTTAACTTCCTATATTTACAGTCCACAATACAATAATACTGTTATATTTCAACCATGCAAAAAACACAACAGTGTTCAATTGGTCCAATTTCACCATTAAATCAGTTCCAAATACAGGCCCCACTATTCTGAATTCAACAAATCTGACAATTACTACATGACGTTAATTGGGTCAGCATCCGAGACAGATTTAACTAGAAAATTACACAACGAACCCAAACTATCCTACTTAATTTTATCAGTGAGGGGCCCTGTTAATCTCAGAACAAAGCCTTGCCTTTCGGAGAGAACTTCTGAGATGCAATTAAATTCAGAACGTGGTTGTGGGCATCTCTTTACTCACTTTGCCTCGGAGCCTCACAGTTTCTGAACTGCGTTAGCCAGAAGCCTCACACTTCCCAAAATTCACTTCTGCACTACTACAGAGCCTTGGATCTGCGAAGTGGCCTTCCCTGTGTCTGATATTTCAGCTCAGCTGGATGACTGCAGAGAGGCTTTGTCGACACTTTGACCAGAAATGCTCCGCCTTATTTCAATTTCGTTTCCTTTTCACTGTAAGAAGACTGTGCAAGGGTTTGTCTAGAAAGAGTTTGGCTTTACCCAGGATTCGTCTCAGGAAAAAAAGCCGCACAGTTTTGACTAATTCCGCACGGTCCAGAAGTAGTCCGCTCAGCTTTTAACTAGTTCCGCACGATCAGAAGAAATCTGCTCAACTTTTGACTAGTTCTCCACGATCCAGAAGAATTTCGCTCAATTTGAAAACTATGCTTTGTCCAGATGTCACACAACTCAACCTCTAATGATATCTCCCTGCCCAGAACTTCGAACTTCTTGCCAAAATCCTGTAGACCTCGTTTACTGCCTTGTCATCTACAGACTTCCGCCCAACCACGGAGATGAATTTCCACAGAGCTTTGACCAATGCGATTTGTCCAGATTTGACTTCGTCCAACCTTCCAGATTTTCCTTGAATGGCTTACTATTCTGGAATGATGAAATTTTCCCTGTGCCAGAACAATAGAAAAAAAGAGAAGAAAAATAAATTAACTAGGGTGGAATCTTTCACCACCGAAATTAGTATGGGAAAGGGGTCTTAAATATTAAAACCCTCAGAGCGTCAGGCTCAAGAGAAACAGAGATAAGGATCCAATCAATGATGATCCTAATTGAATTCAATCCTTCCATATTTATAGATTTCCTAGAGGGGTCTCACCTTCCTAATTGATGGAGTAAATTTTACTCCAAACCCCAACTTTGGTTTTTTCACCCAACTGCCCCAAAACTTGCCCCACAGTGGGAATTTTTTGGGGTTTTCCCTTTATTACAGACTATAGCCTATGGGGATTGATAGTCTACTTCGTCTTTTTGAGCGATCAATTTACCGGAACATTACAGTCCCCCCTTCCCGACATTGCTTGTCCTCAAGCAATGACAATCTGTTGCTGCCCACATTGCTCTTCTTCCTTGATATTTGAAATCAGATCAGATTATTGTGCATCAAAATGCTGCTGAAGATAGAAAGTGGTCTGCAGTACAATTTCCCTTTGACACAGGCCAACACCATTCATTTTGGGATTGAAGTATAGCATTCGAGGCATGCTTTTAGAGGGGAAATTTCTGATATTCTTGCTCATGAAATGTACACTGGTCAGTTTCTGAGCATCACGTTCACCATCCATATTTATTCCCATCAACTTCTTCATAGTACTCCCCATTAAAATATTATATTGAAGATTCATTCTGACCTTCGATCGATCCTTGACAGAGTAAATTCTACCATCATCATTATCATATGCAGCCCAGACCTTTAATTTGGAATAATTGTAATTTGTTCCAAGAGAATCTGCCCAGAGCGTAACACAGCCCCTGTAAGGTGGGTATCCTATGCCTATTATGGAAGCAATATCAATGTCTGTCAAGAGTATAGCTGATTGAGTATATGGAAAAAACATGCGATTAACTGACAATCCAGTGCAGTTCAGTGCCTCTATTTCCAGGAGAGGCATTATACGTGCAGGACTGAAAAAATGTGCACCAACAATCCGATCCTGCGAATTGGTTTCATGATCAATCAAGTTTAAGTCTTTTGTAGAAGTATTCGTTGCCAGAACACAATGTGATGGACGATGTTTCTCGAGATCACTAATTATTTGTTGTTTCAGAGCTACATTTTCAATGACAGCCTCGATTACCATATCCATATTCCAAAAATTTTCATAGTCAACTATACCCTGTGCCAGGAAGAATACTTTCTCAAACTTTTCTTGACTCATTTTTCCTTTATTCACACAGCTCTGCAAGTTTGCTTTAATACGGTCAAGACCAGACTTAAGGCATTTATCATTTACCCTTTTAAAGATCACAGGATAGCCACTCAGGATTAGGGCTGTGGTTATGCCAGAACCCCTCAAACCCCTACCACGATCAGCTACCTTTTCGACTCTTCTTGAATTTAGGCCTTCATTTCTGACTCTTGGAACCTTTGATGTTGAACGTTCAGTTAGCAAGCCGGCTATTGGTCCAGATACACTTCCCTCCTCAATGAGATTGAGGTAAACATGTGGATGTTTGAGACTAGCAGCCCTCTTTTGTGCTTGAATTCATGCAAATTTTAAGATTTTGCATGCCTCTCCCAAAGGTTCTAACTTGCCAGTGCGGTAAAGACTTCTTATCCAAGGCCTTCAAATTTCTGCCGTGTTTAATGCCCAGCGACAAGCTGTGTTTGGTAACTCCACAGGTGGAACTACAGCATCCACAAGCCCCAACTCACTCACCACTTCAGATTTGGTTAGTTTCGATAACAGTGTCAATTGAAGTGCCTTTGAAAGGCCCACTAGACATGGAAGCCGCTGTATACCATCAAGACCAGGGATAATTCCAAGTTGGAGTTGAGCCTGTGGTGCAACTGTGCGTCCATGGCAAGTCATTGCAATCTCAAGTCCACCTTCGAGCGCAAGACCATCAATAGCAGCAACTGTCGGCTTCTTTGCATCTTCAAACAATTTGGTCATGATTCTGACTAAAACATCTGTCAGTTCAAACTGTCCTCCATTTTGTACAACCCCACCTTATAATCTCCTCAAGTTTCCGATATCAAAACCCCCACAGAATTTGCCACTAGAACCTGTAATAACTATTGTTTTCACATCATGTCTTTGCAAAGCTTCATCATATTTTATAATTTCCTTTTCAAGCCTAGCAAGACATCAATTTCAGATTCTGTACGAGAGGAAGGGGTGATGGAGATATTATCCACTGATGTGTTCAAAGTCATTCCAACCTTATGAGCAGAAATAGCATGATTAGTGACTGAACCTGTACTTGATGCAGACTGGCTTTCCAATGGTGCCGGAGTGCACTCTAGTTTAGCGTGATGACTTTTCTGTGATTGAAATGTATTGTGGAATACATCAACATGTCTCCGTTTTTTTGAGATAATGCACAGTTGCTGCACTCATCAGTGGGATGTCCAGTCCCATGCCATTTGGCTTCCTTATTCATTTTAAGAGAGCGAGGACTACTCTTGTTATCTAAAATTGAAAGTCCTAAAATAAATGCTTCTTGTCCACTGCTGCGGTTCAGTTGGCAACATGGTACTGCATCCTTTGATAGCTTCATAGTGGATCTGGTAGTAGAGTTGTCAGTATCCCAATCTGATGTCTTAGTGCTTGCTACCACTGAGATTGAGCTGTGCAATAACAACTTATTGCAAGAGGTGCCCAGAGAATCCTTTCTGACACTACTATCTTTACCATGCATATCTGAAATTTGAAGGATGCTATTATCAGAAAGGGTATTCCATTCATGAGAAGTTAACTTCTTTTACCTTCAGTACTGTTATCATGAGACATGGTGTCTTTTTCAGCACTGTTATCATTAGCCATGGTGTCTTCTTTAGGATTTTCCTCCTTTTCAGGGGGGATACAACCATGTCCATGCCTTTGCCTTTGCTTCAGTTTTTCTTGTACTTTGATTTTCAGGCTTGGTCTTATCACTTGATTTTCCTTTTCTGCAACTAGTCGAGAAACTGTTCCATCTGCCTGCCTTTTGCTGTGTGCCTTCATTTTTTAATACCAGTGTTTGACTGGACTTGGAGGTCATGAGTGTGGCAGCTATCATATTTTGCTGAGTGGGCTGCCCAAACAATCCCCGCCCGAAAATAGGAGTTGATGTGCTGTTAGGGAACACGTTGCTGTCAAAAACAGGAGTGCTCTGGCCAAAATTTGGTGTTGAAGATTGAATCGTCCCAAATGGCTGAGTAATTCTTAAGGGGTGTGCTCTTATCATTAAGTTTGGAGAATTGATCTCTTTTATTCTTTACCTCCAACTTTTTCAATTCCTTGAAAACCCTATTGTTCCAATATTGCAAATCCTTCATTGTTTTGCTTGCTGCTTTCCTCCAAGACTGCATACTCCTTGCAAGAAACTGTTTCCAATTGTTCATCTTCAAACACCTTCCAGGTTGGTAGGATCTCTGCTCTGAAACCACTGTAATGGGCTAGGGCAATTTTCTCCTATGGTTTCTTTATGGTTAGGGGTTTTTTAAGCAGTACAACAAAGTTTCTTTATTTCACAACTAATAAGTCATTGCTTGCAAAATTTAACTTCCTATATTTACAGTCCACAATACAATAATACTGTTATATTTCAACCATGCAAAAAACACAACAGTGTTCAATTGGTCCAATTTCACTGTTAAATCAGTTCCAAATACAGACCCCACTATTCTAAATTCAACAGATCTGACAATTACTACATGATGTTAATTCGGTAAGCATCCGATAAAGATTTAACTAGACAATTACACAATGAACCTGAACTATGCTACTTAATTTGATCAGTGAGGGACCTTGTCAATCTCAGAACAAATCCTTGCCTTTTGGTGAGAACTTCTGAGATGCGATTAAATTCAAAACGTGGTTGTGGGCATCTCATTCCTCACTTTGCCTCGGAGCCTCACAGTTTCTGAACTGTGTTAGCTAGAAGCCTCACACTTCCCAAGATTCACTTCTGCACTACTACAGAGCCTTGGATCTGCAAAGCAGCCTTTCTTGTGTCTGATGTTTCTGCTCAGCTGGTCAACTGCAGAGATATCTCACTGCCCAGAACTTCAAACTTCATGCCAAAATCCTGTAGACCTCGTTTACTGCCTCATCTACCTTAGGGAATTCGCTGCCCAACACTATGGGTCATTTACAGACTTCCGCCCAACCACGGAGACGAATTTCCACAGAGCTTTGACCAATGCAATTTGTCCAGATTTTGACTTCGTCCAACCTTCCCGATTTTCCTTGAATGACTTACTATTTTGGAATGATGAAATTTTGCCTTTGACAGAACGATAGAAGAAAAAGAGAAAAGAAAAAGGAACTAACTAGGGTGGAATCTTTCACCACCGGAATTAGTATGGAAAGGGGTCTTAAAACCCTCAGAGCCTTGGGCTCAAGAAAAATAGAGATAATGATCCAATCAATGATGATCCTAATTGAATTCAATCCTTCAATATTTATAGATTTCCTAGAGGGGTCCCACCTTCTTAATCAATTGAGTAAATTTTACTCCAAGCTCCAACTTTGGGTTTTTTCACCCAATCGCCCCAAAACGTACCACACAGTGGGAATTTTAGGGGGTTTCCCCTTTATTATGGACTATAGCCTATGAGGATTGATGGGTTACTTCGTCTTTTTGAGCAATTAATTTACCTGGAACATTTTGGATTTTAAGCAAGACATCAAAGCATTTTGGACGAAGGACAAACTAAAAAATTGTATGACCAAGACTTCTACAAAGGACAAAGGCTTATTCTCAGCACTTTCAGGTATGTTTGAAGATGAAAATACATGGGTACTTGATAGTGGAGCATCTAGACATATGATAGGTGTGCACAAACAACTAAAGACCTTATCAAGAGGAAAATCTTCCTACTCTGTTGAACTTGGTGACAAGAAGAGCTATCCTGTAAGAGGAATTGGATCAACTTTGTTGGAACTCGAGAATGGAGGAAATATTCATCTCAACAACATTTTATTTGTTCTAGGTCTGCAAAAGAATTTACTTTCTATTTCATGCCTAGAAGATCAGGGATATAGAGTCGCTTTCATAGATGGAAAGGTTGTGGTATGGGATAAAGACTCTAGCATCAACAATGCAAAAGTCATTGGGATTCGTGAAGGAAGACTATAGGTTGTTGACACCTCTCTTTGAAGCATTGGTTCACAGTGAAGTAAGTCCATGTGAACTTTGGCATCGAAGGTTTGGAAACCTTCACTACGAAATCTTACCAACTCTAAATTCAATGGTGAATGGCATTCCTGAACTCAAGGAGGATCACGGAGTGTGCATTAGGGAAAAATGTTAAGAAACTATTTGGAAGCAGTGCTTCAAGGTCAAAGGAAATCTTGGATCTCATTCACTCTGATGTTTGTGGTCCTATGTCTACAAAGTCTCTTGGAGGTCATCTATATTATGTAATGTTCATTGATGACCACTCAAGGAAAACTTGGATCAATTTGCTGAAATCTGAGAATGAAGTATTCGAAAAATTTCAAGAATTCAAAGTGGAGGTAGAAAATATTACAAAAAGAAGGATAAAGATACTAAGATCTGATAGCGGAGGAGAATACACTTCAAAGGAGCTCACAGATTTCTGTAAGGAGGTTGGAATTAAGAGGGAGCTGAAAGTCCCATATAATCCAGAGCAAAATGGGGTTGTTGAACGAAAGAATCACTTGATTGAGAAAGTGTTAGATCCATGTTACATTATCAAGACTTGCCTAAATTTATGTGTGGTGAAGCAACAAAAACAATTGTCTACATTCAAAATCGAAGTCCTGACAGATCACTAGACAACATGACTCTTGAAGAAGCATTCACTGGGAAGAAACCAAGTGTAGACCATCTTCGAATATTTGGTTGTCTTGTCTACATTCACATTCTGAAAGATAAGAGAAATAAGTTGGATCCTACAAGCATGAAGGGAACATTTGTTGGCTATAGTAACACTTCAAAGGCATATAGGATCTATATAAAGGAAGGGCACCGAATAGTAGTAAGCCGAGATGTGATCTTTGATGAAAGTATTGCATTCAAGAAATCAAAGGACCCCTTGATTGACCCTGATGATGAAGAATTTCCAATATTTGAAGAATGCACTAGGAAAGAAGAGGATTCAAATAATTAAGAAGAAGGTCCAAGTGAACCTGTGCAACAAGTCATCATCCCTGAAAACAGAAATAGACCTGATTGGTTGAAGCCTACTCTTCTAGATGCGGAAGGACATGGAGCAACCAAAGGTACTTCAGGGAAAGTAAGAAGCCCAAAAGATATTCAAGTATGCAACCGATATGACAAAGATAATTGAAGCAGAACCATCCACCTTTGAAGATGTTGTCAAACATCAAGAATGGAAAGATGCTATGAATGAAGAATATCAATCGATAATGAAGAATGGAGTTTGGGAAATCGTTTCCTAGGATTGAGGACAAATCTGTGGTAACTTCCAAATGGTTCTACAAGATTAAACATGCATCAAATGGAAGTATTGATAAATATAAGACAAGATTTGTGGCTAGGGGTTTTTCCGAACAAGAAGGCATTGATTATGAAGAGACATTTGCACCTATAATTAGGTTTACAACGACATGATCATTGGTCTCTTTGGCAACATCAATGGGATGGAACAACCATCAAATGAATGTCAAGACAACATTCCTGAATGGCACTATTGATGAAAAAGTCTATATAAAACAACCCTTGGGATTTGAAGTGAATGATAGAGAGACTCATGTCCGCAGGTTGAAAAAGACACTTTATGGCCTTAAGCAAGCACCAAGGGCTTGGTATGCTAGAATGGACACATATTTGCAAAGGTTGGGCTTCTCGAAGAGTTTTGTTGATCGAATCTCTATATCAAGGTTGTGAAGGATGAGCCTATAATCATTCTTATATATGTGGATGATCTTCTCATGACAGGTGTGGAAGGTCATATTCAAGAGTGCAAAAAGCAATTGGTAGCAAAATTCGATATGAAAGATCTAGTGCTGGTGCACTATTATTTGGGGTTGGAAGTGTGGCAAGGACTTGATAAGATATATCTAGTTCAAGGAAAATATGTGATTGAGATGCTGAAAAGGTTTGATGTGATGGATTGCAAACCTATGATAACCCCGATGGTCACAAATTTGAAGAGGCTAAGAAGTTCTGATTCAAGCCCTGTGGATTCGACAAGGTATAGACAATTGGTTGGCACTTTGATGTATGTTTGGTCAATTCATAGTGTCTTAAATTGCTGTATTAATTGTCAATCCGGGAGTCGTAAATTGTTGAAGTGCGACGCACTATATGTGCAAGATAACCTATTTCTTATTTTTCTGTTGTTTTTGAGTTTTTGTTTTGTTTTGGGTTTATTTCTGTTAATTCCCTAATGTGAGATGGAAATTCTAAAAGACAAGTATGATGTAAATGTTCAAAATAATGATGTCTTTTAAAATGATCTTCAAAACTTCAAACTTTCTAAAAACATGCAATGATGAAACTAATTCTTGAAAAGAGAGTGAAAATGTGCCACTATTCTAATTAAACAATGGTGAACTAGTGACCATGAAACCCATTATCCTTGCTGCCATGAAAATATAAGAAAAACTGAACTCAAAGAAATCTAAGAATTGCAAGCAAAGTAAACTAAAATCACATTACATCAACTCATATTCTGACCCCTCACCATTCGACTTGTTCTGGCTTTAGAGTAAATCATAACAACTTGAGCAATCTGATAATCTAATTTGCAGAAAATAAGACTAATATCAACTATACACACTTCATACTCAATCCCTCACCATTCGGCTCGCTCTGGCTTTTGGAGGTAACTAAAAGAATGTCATGAGCAATTCAATAACTAACTTGTAGAAAATAAACTAATATCAAACTACACACTTCATACTTCAATCCCTCACCATTCGACTCGCTCTGGCTTTAGGAGGTAACTGAGAATGTCATGAGCAATTCAATAACTAACTTGCAGAAAAATAAACTAATATCAAACTACACACTTCATACTTCAATCCCTCACCATTCGACTCGCTCTGGCTTTAGGAGGTAACTGAGAATGTCATGAGCGATTCAATAACTAACTTGCAGAAAAGTAAATGAGCAAAACTGAAATAAATAACACAATGCTGGAACTAAAAACTAAAGGAAATGAAAATCAGCAGAAGGACAAGAATGATTCCATGTCATTAGTCATTAGAAAACTATGTGCTGTCGGGGCTGCCTATTGTGATCTGAAACAAAAGCACTGATCAGTTAACAGTATATAAAATATGAAAAACTATGGACATCTATCGAGCGTTAACACCATAAGAATTGTGATATATATACAAGTGAATGATTATGGCATAAGAACATAAAGAAATGAAACATGAAACTTTACAATAATAAACAAGACCTCGGTCTGTGCAGGGGCCCTCTGCACAATCTTCGAACAGTCAACGATCAACCACCAATTGAGCTCAAAAACAGAGACTTCTCATGTATTAAAATGCAATCACAATACAGTGATAAAGTTACGGCACAGTGGGTTCCTTCATAGTGAAAATTACATTGTCAAAAGCTAACTCCTATGCGTATGAGAGCGCATTATTTATAATAGAGGATAATATAACTGTTTTCCTACATTTGGTGTTGATACAAGACACGTAAACAACCACGTCCCGAGATTTAGCACTATCGTTGCCGTGAGGATTCAATCTTTGGAAGGTGGCTGTTGGATCCGGTTCATGGAGCAGTCCACAGGTGTTAACTTGTCCCCCGAGATCTAGGAACAACCACGCAAAGCTTCACGTGGTGAAAAATAGAGTTTTATCACCGTAGGACTCATGAGTTGACCACCGTTTTGCCCACCGTTGACTATGGCCTTTTCTGATGAATTCGACTGAGCCAATAGGACTCAGTCCATGTCCACGTCGGTTGCAACTTGCCCATGTGGCTCGATTTGCCTGAAGACACCTGCAATATAGACTTTGACAAAACAACTGCGAAAACTTGGGCTGGCTGCGGAAAGTGACAAGATTCCGCAACTTATAAAAAAAAATCTAGTTCAAATAGCAACACAAACACATAGTCAAGAAACCACTTTAAATGCCCTTTTTTAAACTATTATGCAATGATACTGATGATTTAGGAGGTTCAGATGAATGGAAAGAAGCTAGAAAAAGGTGTAGGAAAGATGCAGTTTTGGGACTCAACAATGTATTTGGTGAATACTCGACCAAACATTTGTTTTGCAGTGAACATTCTCAGTTAGTTCTAGGTAGAGTCCAAGCATGACCATTGGATAACAGCTAAACATACATTGAGATATCTGTGAGGATCCACTACTGCTTGAAGTATGATAGAAATAATGATGTCCACATGATTAGATATACAAATTCTAACTGGGGAGGCTGTGAGATGGATGGGAGAAGCACTACTAGAGGATGTTTTATTTTGGGATCCTCTATGAAAGCTTGGATGAGTAGAAAGCAAGAATCAATTGCTTTGAGTAGTGCTGAGGCTGAATACATTGTAGCTTGTGAAGTAAGTACATAAGCTGTCTGGTTGAGGAAGTTGTTGTCCAACTTGTTTGAAGGACCGATGGACCCTGTTGTCGCACAGAATGTCTAGGCACTGCGACAATGCTCAGATTGGGGGCTATCACCCTAATCCCCAATTTCTTCGTTTAAGCTGTCTCCCTATAGCAGGCTAAGGGAGGTAGACCCTATGGAAAAGTGGAATGAAGAAGAACTAGTTGAGAACCAACCAGTTCGGGAGACACAGTGAAGCAATCAAGTACTTGATTAAGATTTAGCAAGACTTATAGGATTTGATTACATTTTAAACGATTGATTCTAGTGCCTTATGGAGTCAACGATCTTGCTAGGGAAGTTAAGACCAAGTAATTGATTAGCGACTGCCGCTTAGATGAATGACTATTTTATATGAAATGCAGATCCTAAAACTAATGTGAGATACAAGAATCTTGGTTAATTTTAGTTAAATGTCTATTTAAATGTGAACCCTTAATTCCTTTCTGTGTTGAGCTCGATTTCGTAGTAATTGGCAGAGAGAATATTAGGAGAAGCACACTAAGGTGTGATTAACGATACCTCTCGTGAAATTCTAACATCCCTGGTGCCTCCAGCGCTGCAGAGAATTGTGGCTCTGACGAATGCAAGGTCATCGTTTTAAGTACTATTAAAACAGTTTTCTCAAGAAAAGACGGATGGAGATCTATCTGTCTATCGACCAAGCTTATGCTTGGAAGTAAATTTTATCTATGCAAAGTTAACTTATATGCAAAATGCACTGGAAGATGAGATGAAGTTAGACTCGAGAATGGGAAAACACATATGCTGTAAAAGCCCTCAATTACCCAAATGAAATGCTCGCCTTTTTTAGATGAAGACTTAGAAAATAAACTTTTAAAAATACTATAGTTAAAACACCAGATTATTTCAAATATTCTTGATACAACTTAGCTGAAAGAGAACTAAAACAACTTTGCAATTCGATATCAATGTCAACAGATGCTCAAAAAAATACTCAGTCTATGAAACAAAGGATATGCATCTATGTTGCACGGGTTCCCGAACCCGGGGGTGGGGTTCTCGAACCCGTCCCGGGTTCTTGAACCCAAGTACCGGATTCTTGTACAGGTGCTTCTGAGAAGAACCCATAAGAACTGGGTTCTTCTATGAAGAACCAGGTTCTCCATTAAAAAAATTTGGGTTCTTTTGTCTTGACAAGTATGAAGAACCTTGATGATGGGTACTTGGAACCCCAAAATCGGGTTCTTTGGAGTTCATTTTAGTTTTTATTTTAAAATTTTTAATTAATTTAATGGGCTTCCTCTAATATTCCAAGTAGCTAGTTCTGCATCTTTCGAGAGGAATTGGAGTAATTATGCCTTTATCCATTCGGTAAAGAGAAATAGGTTGGGCTCAAAGAAGACAGAGAACTTAGTGTACATTCATAGCACATTTTGTCTCATATCTCAAAAAGATCTTGGTTACAAGGAGGGTCCTTTCAAGAGATGGGGCCAATACACAAATGATGCTATGTGTGTGGGCGAGGAGATACAACCAGATGGCCTTATTGAGCTACCTCCAGTTGCCATGGATGAGAAAGAGCCTCAAGGTGGGAAGTAATTCCTACTTGGAGAACATGCTAATTGAAGATCTAAGTGATGTTGATGACATGGCTTGATTAAGCCATTGTTCACCATTAGCTATTTTTCTTTTAGTATTTTAAAATTTCCTAGTTTTGTTTGGAGATGCCTCAAGGCAAATTTTGAATGTAGAATGACAATGGACATATATCATGATTCTTACTAATATGTAAACTCCAATTTGCACTTGATATAACACTAGCAATTTTGAAATTTCATTGTGAATGTTGAATGTTCAATGATGTGCATGTTTAAATATTTAAAGTTTAAATCGGATTGTATAGCCTCTCCCAGCTCTGGAGCGCTGAAGGTCGACTGCAAGGGTTTCTGCAACCACTGAAACAGCGCCGCACGGCCCTTAGTTCCATCCATCGAGGACTTGACCTCCTGCAGCAACAGCCAAAAGCTGCCAGAGGCACGGAAGTAACAAACATGGATCCCCCACAGGGGGGAGCGCAGCCGCTCTCCCCTCGGATCACTGACATGCAGACTGAGAAGGATGCGACAATCATCTTTGGATCAGTAGATGAGGAAGCGCTCAAAGCACAGAAAGGGGAAAACAACAAAAAAACATAACCGAGTCAGCAAGCAGACAAGACAAATGATAACCACGGAAGAACTAACAGAGCAGAGGACAGACCAAAAATAACCTCCAATACCTGCAAGCCCATTGCAGCTGTGAAGCCAAGAATAGAGCTACCAGGTCAGAAGATTGACGAACGCATCCAATACATGAGGGATCATGCCCTCATAGGAAAGTTCATCGGGTTCTGGCCAACAGAGAAGGCGTTGCGGGGTTGGATAGCGGCAAAATGGAAACCCAAGGGACACGTAACCCTGCGCCTGGGTCCAAAAGGATTTTTTACAGCCATCTTCCTCTACTTGGAAGACAAGTATAGAATCATGGACGAGGGTCCTTACTTTTTCAACTCAGCGGGACTATATCTCAGAGACTGGGTAGCCAGATTCAACCCGGACAAAGAAGACCTGACTTGGGCTTCGGTCTGGATACGAATGTACTCACTTCCAGAGGAATATTGGGAGGAAAGTCTGCTCAAGGACATAGGCAACGGCCTGGGGGAATACATAAAAGCAGCAGAAGAAACAAAGCTCCAGTGATACACCTCTTACGCCCGGATCTGCGTCTTCATGCGCCTAGACCAGCCCCTACCGGATACGGTAAGTCTCGCTCACCATGATAACGAATGGATTCAACCCTTAGACTATGAACATGTTCCTTTCTGATGCCGGAAATGTCACACCCATGGCCATCTGTTCCGAGACTGCCCTTTAAATGTCATGAATAACGCTGTTGAGCCCTCCAATCCCCCATCTCAAGATGGATTTACCAAAGCTCCAAGTCGAAAGTGCCCGCATAAAAAGTCCCGGACTGGGAAAAAGCCCTTGCACAATCGTGCTGGAACCCCCTCAACCAGTAACAGCTTTGAAATTCTAACCCAAGACTCCGACTCTCCGGATCCAAATCAAAAGCTCTCTCAGCCTCCCAGAAATGTTCAGCCCAACCCTCCGCCCTCGGATCTTCCCCCTCAGACCCAACCTCCGCAGGACACTGAAACTGGACCCGATATCACTCATGAAAAGCTACAAGAAAAAACGCAAAATATGGATGTAGATGGCATCGCAGATCAATCCCAGAGCATGGAGCCTTTAACAGTTGAAGGAAGTCAGGTGTAGCACATGGAGGAAGAACAGGAAAGCATAGATCTGAATGGATTAGATATCCACCAACTGGAAATGGTTTGCCATAAAAGGGACTACGACAAAATCACAGAACTCCAGCTAAATAAACTGGAAATGGTAATCTCAAATGCATACCAGCAAAGGCAACTTGGCATACAGCTAGGAAGCCACTGGGATGGAGGGCTCAGAACCAAAGATTTCAAAAAAAGAGGTCGGAAAACGGAGCTCCAGAGGACAATAGAAGTTGGGAAAATCCTGGTAGATTCAGGCAGATACGCAAAGTTGACAAAGTACTATAAACCTTCCACAAATGTTGAGTAATGAAGCTCATCTCATGGAATGTAAGAGGGCTAAATAGCCCCGGAAAACTCAGAATCCTTAAAAATATGATAAAGTTGGAAAAGCCTCAACTCTGTTTCTTGCAGGAAACTAAATGTAGCAGTGATACTTTAGAGAGAATCCTTAATAAATCCTGGGCAGGTTGTCAATCAATAGCGGTTGACGCCTCAGGAGCTTCGGGAGGGCTTGCTATAGCCTGGGATGCAAGGACGCTATCCCTCACAGACTTTCATGCTTCTCACCATTTCATACAAGCAAACTTTCATCTGCTGGGCACTAACATGCATGGGCTCCTCACCAATGTGTACTTCCCTCAGGATGCAAGGACAAAGGCCGAGCTTCTTCACACTTTAGAAACTATGAACAGTCTCAAAAAACACCCACTATGGATTGCAGGAGGAGACTACAACATGATCACCCATCTAGATGATAAGATAGGCGGAAGAAACAGACTGGATCAGGACTCGAATAACTTCAAAGAATTCATCAATAATGCTTCTCTCATCGACCAGCAATTCTACAATGGCAAATACACCTAGAGTAACAGAAGAACCGGGAATCATCATATTGCTTCCAAACTTGACAAATTCCTAGTCTCAGATAATTGGATTCGGATAAGAGGGGATATCACGGCAGCCATCCTACCTCACTCAGGGTCGGATCATTGGCCGATATCCCTTCAGTGGCAACGTCCTGGCAACGTCATGGGGCGACCCTTTCACTTTGAAGGCTTTTGGCTCACCCACCCGAATTGCCGGGACTTTATCCACTCCACTTGGAAAGCCTTCACACCACAAGAGGGCTCCAAAATGTATCAATTCCAACAAAAATTAAAAAATCTCAAGTACCACTTAAAACATTGGAATGTGGAGACCTTTGGCAACATATTCAAAGAGCAACAGAATCTAATGACTAACTTGGCCAACCTTCACCAAAGAATTATAACAGAAGGTCACACAGAGGACACTCTGAAGGAAGAGCAGAGCATCCACTCACAGCTAGAAGAAAGGCGGAAGCAAGAAGAGATATTATGGAAGCAGAAATCTCGAATCAGATGACTAAAAGAGGGAGAAAGGAACACCAAGTTCTTTCACAGAACAACAGTGCAACGTAGAATGCACAACAACATTCCCTTCCTCCAAAAACAAGATGGAACAAGAATCGAACAGCATGAGGAGATCGAGAAGGAATTTTTAACACACTTCAAAGAGGTGCATCAAGAGCAGAATACGGACAGGGGGCCTACAATTGACAAAATTATCCAGCATGTGCCCAAACTCATAACTGCGGACCACAATGAACTTCTCCTAAGGCCTTATCTCAACACAGGAGGTGGATTCTGTTATGTCTCAACTAAAAGAAGGCAAAGCTCCGGGCCCAGATGGCTTCACCACAACCTTCTTTCACTCCTTCTGGGACATGATCAAAACCGAGGTTTGGGAGGTAGTGGAGGAATCAAGAACTCTTCACTGGCTGCTACCATCTCTCAACTCCACTTTTCTAGCTCTAATCCCAAAAGAAGAGGAATCTGTTGCGCCAGACAAATTCAAACCGATTGCTCTATGCAATGTCATTTATAAAGTGATCTCAAAGGTAATTGCCAACAGGCTGAAACCACTCCTCCCTATGCTAATTTCGCCTGAACAGTCGGTCTATGTTGAAGGCAGACAGATTCTGGATGGAATCATTCTAACGCACGAGATCATCCACTCTCTCAAGCAAAATAAGTAGCCAGGTATGATTTTAAAACTGGACCTCTCCAAGGCTTTTGATAAACTTAGCTGGTCATACATTCAAAAAATGCTCAATGTTTTTGGCTTCTCCCACATGTGGGTTCGATGGATTATGAGTCTCCTGTCTTCCTCTTCTTTCTCCATTCTTGTCAATGGCTTCCCTTCGTAGCCCTTCAAGCCCTCTAGGGCCATTAGGCAGGGGGATCCCCTCTCTCCCTTCCTCTTCATCCTAATGGCCGAAGGTCTAAGTCGCCTCATCAAACACACCCATCTCTCTCAGCAACTCAAAGGTCTCTCCATTCACAACTCCCCTGCAATAACTCATCAGCAGTTTGTGGATGACAACATGCTATATGGCTACCCCTCTGTTCAGGAAGCCTCCCGATTCAAATCCCTGCTCAATGATTTCTCTGAGGCCTCTGGCGCTACCATCAACAAGTCTAAATCGCAAATCTTCTTCTTTCATACACCGCCAGTGGTCAAGATAGCTGTGGCTAGAATTTTGGGCTTCCCCATTGCCTCTCTTCCGTCCAACTATCTTGGCCCCCCCTGACTGCCTCCACCATTAAGCACCTCGCCTGGAGAAGGCTTCTGGAAAAGATTGAACAGCGTCTCAATCGTTGGACATATAGGTCCCTGAACATTGCTCATAAAGGCAGTATTGCAGGCAATGCCGCTATATCTGTTCTCCATCTTGGCAGCCCCCAAATGGGTCCTCAAGCGACTAAGAGACCTTCAAAGAGGCTTTCTCTGGGGAAACACCTCAACCAATCATAAATGGGCCCTGGTAAAATGGAATACTGTCTGCACTACCAAGGAAAAAGGCGGTATTGGTCTAAGGGACCCAAATCACAGCAATGCAATCATGAGTGCCAAAATATGGTGGCAATGGCTCTCCTCACCCGGAAAACCCTGGGCTATCATCTGGAATGCTAAGTATGCCAACAACAGGCCACAGGAGGAACTCATACGCTACACACCCACCACCCAGGGCTCATTGATATGGAATGCGGCTAAACAACACTTCCAGTTGATTCAACAACACGGTTTCTGGGAAGTTCGAAATGGTCGCACGGCCAGATTCTGGACGGACGCATGGAACCAAATGTCAAAGCTAAATGGGCTCCCACATATCCCCCCAATTTTCTAGACGAGGACCAACAACAACACAAAATTTGGGAGTACTGGGAACAGGTACAAGAGCTTGGATATCGACAGTGGAAGCAGGGTATTCAGCTAACCAGGAACGAGGAACATCCTTTCATAGCCGAGCTGGAAAGAGAGCTACAACGAAGAAGCATTAGACACTCAGCGGACAAAGACATCTTGCAATGGGGCTACAGACCAAAGGGGGCTTTCACCACTGCAAAAGCCTACAAAATTGTAAGCACTAACCCCTCCATGATCGATCCAATATGGTCCAAAATTTGGAAGTTAAATTCTTGGCCAAAAGTATCACTCTTCTTATGGCTGGTTAGGCACAAAAAAATTCTCACTTGGGAAAAACTCCGCAGAAGAAATTATCATGGCCCCTCCATGTGTGTTAACTGCAAATCTCAAGAGGAAACTACTCAGCACCTACTGGATCACTGTCTCTTGGCTAATCTACTATGGGAAAAGGCTAGCTTCAGGAGTCAGAGAAGATGTAGGCTTCCGAATGATATAACAAACACATTAAGACATTGGCCACTGCATCCATACAAATGTGAAATTCTCAACCACCTATGGCGCTTACTTCCTGGCCTGCTTCTATGGAATATATGGAAAGAACGTAACAAAAGGATATTTAAAGACCAGTACTCCTCAACTGATGTCATCTGGAGAAAGGTTTGTGGGATCCTGGAAGAAACCTTGAAGCTCAGATCATGGAACAAGGACGATCTCCCAACGCAAGACAATGAGAAAGCCATATGGAACAACTGGAATTTACAACTTCCCGAGCAATCCTACAACACCATCAAACACAACAGCAGCAGAACAAGTCAGACCCTGTGGATAGCCCCATCTAAGCATTCCTATAAACTCAATTTCGATGGAGCCTCGAAAGGCAATCCCGGAAATGCAGGCTATGGCGGAATAATCCGAGACTACAAAGGCAAGCCTTTACAGATTTATTATGGAAATATTGGATGGGACACAAACAACTCAGCGGAGTTGGAAGGTCTCTGGCAGGGGATCATTCTTACAAGGCAAAACAACTTTATCCCCGTGGAAGTCGAAGGAGACTCCCAAATTCTGATCAACATGGCCAAGCACCTCCTGAATGGTTCAAATGCAAAAAAAATTGCTACAAGCTGGAGGCTGGAAGCAAGGCTGGAAGCTCTGGAGCAGGAATTACTCAACAACAGAGCTATCACCTTCAACCACACAAGAAGAGAAGGCAACAAAGTAGCTGATCTACTCGCCAACATTGGCGTGGAAAGCGAACTCACTCTACAGGCAGGAACTCTTGACATTCTAAAAAATCATGCACAAGCTAAGGAATGCATTCACCTGGTTCAAAATGATGCCAACCTCCCGGATGCGGGTGCTAGCTAGCGATATAAGGTTGACGGGATAGGGGTCTCGTGAAGACCACGTGCCCATCACGCGCGAGGCTCAATTGGGCTGTGGGGGAGCTGGTCATCCCAGGACGGTGGCTTTAATAGCCACAAGTTGGCAGGCCGAGAGCATTAACACTCCGGCCTCTCTCGGCTGCGCTTCCCCTCTCGGCCCTGTGATGGATGTGATTGCTACCATTATGGCGGACGACCACCGAGGTAGAGGTGGAAGCTCTATTTACAGCGACCCTCTCTGCGCCCCTGTCCACCTGCATTCTGATCTCCGCGTCCCTGCCCACCTGCATTCTGATCTCTAGTTAATTCGCATCCAGTTTCTGGTTAATACAGGCTCTGCCCTGTTTTGTCACAGCTCGAACCTGTTTGTTCAGCTGAATCATTCCCTAAACTTCCCTACCAGTATGGTTTGTGAGCGCCAAAGGATGTTGAGCCGATGGGGCTCCAACAGAGGAGGAACCTCGCGATGCCCAGCTGTGGAGGAGACTCACCCACCCTGTCATTGCCCGCACTGCCACTGCTTCTGTCACTGCCCCAGCTCTGTCGCCTCTCATCCCTCTCGGCCTACCCAATTCCTGGAAGCTAGCTCCTCCGGCACCTCAGATGCACCCTTCTTTGGCTCTGCCATTTTTTCCTTTGACAGTCGTCTGACTCGGTCGCGTATCAACGCTCACATCTCAGTTCTTTTTATAGATGAATCTGAGGAGGATGGAGGCACCAGCTCTCCGCTTGTTCCTGCACCTCCGAGAGAAGAAATCCATGAGGCCAACGTGGCCCAGGCAGACAAAGGAAAGTCCGTTGAGGTGCCGAATCCTCACAAGGATGGCATTGAAAGCCCACCTGCAGAGGCCGAGGAAGCTGCAACCACGGAGCTGGAGGAGGACTACTACATACCCTGCCCGATCGTGGAGGAGGAGCCGGAAGAATAGCTCGCTGCTCCAATTCTAATACTGAGGCATGGTCCGAGTTGTGGCTCTTGGTTTCTCTAGTCAGGTTTCCTCGTCAACTTGTCATTGTTTGCTTATGTGTCGTTTTGTCAAGGCTGGTTAAGCCGTAGACGTGTCATTGTGTCAGTGATTTGGGGTTTTTTGGAATGAGACTGATGGCTGTTCTTCTGGGAATGAGACAGTTTGCCTCCGTGGCGCTCCCCTGCGTGGGATTGTTGTCCACTGCTTTGGTTCTGGTTCTCCCCTGCATGGGAATTTCTACGGTCCTCCCCTGCGGGGGAATTTTGGGTCCTAATCGCAAGCATGGCCAAACAGTTGAGCCCTTCTGCCATTATCTCTGGCAGCAGGCTCCCGCTGTAAAGCCTGACTGTAATTGTATTTTCCTTTGTATTTTAGTTTTCTTGTTTAAAGTTGAAAAATATACAAATTCACTTATATTATAATTTATAAAATATAATATTTAATATTATATATATAAATTATAATATACCCCCGACGAACCCACGCACCCTGTTTCAGAAAATGACGTCTTCGTCCCCGTCCCCGTCCCCGTACCCGTCCCCGAACCCACGTTTCCTGGCAACATAGAAGATAACGCTTCTTTATCTTATCAAAAACAATATTTGATTCTTCATACCTGGGGTTCCTTGCTTTCTTTGAAGAGTCAGTTATTTCCTTGATGACCTACATTACTTGTCATTCCTTCGATCATTGAAGATGTCCCTGGAATGATTGTTATCTTCATCAAGTGATGTGTACCTGCTATTCAAACACTCCTTCGCATAATGGCCAAACTTATTACAAACAAGGCATCTGCCTTTCCTTCCACCCTTAGACCTGGACTTCCCATTGAAGTGATCTTTAGGTAAGCCATCAGAAGCTTCTGTTGTGCCATTCTGATAATGTTCTCTGCTTCTACTTCACTCTTGGCGATTTTGAAGAGGGATGAGGAACCCATTGATCCTTTTGTCCTTTCCCAACTGTCTTCAGTGATTTCTCTTTCAATCTTGTTTGGGCTTTGTCTTCACCTCAACTCTGATACCATGTTCATTTTAGGTATGTTCTATGCTTAGAGAAATTTATTTCAATTTTACAGTTAGCTCAATATATTTTCCAGATTAATTTTACAGTTAGCTCAATATATTTTCTAAATTACCAATCACATCAGCATTAAAGTAAATTGCAGATAGAACATCAACATAGAACACAGAAGACAAGCCAAGACAAAAGGACACAAGATTTTGTGCTAGGCAGGGACAAACCTCAATGTGGGGAAACCCTTGATCAATTCTTCTTATATGTTCTTCAATAGTTCAAATGAGAGAGAGATAATACATTTACAAAAGAAGCCAACACTTTGACTTATCTAAATAATAGCATAGATCACATCTAAGAAAATGATACATGAGGTAGCTGAACTCAGTTGAAGGCATGCTACTTCAACTGATTCTCCCAGGTGACTTCATCACCCATCATAGTGTTGCACCTCGTCATCATGCTGCACCTCACTGCGTTGCACCATGCTGCACCCATCATCACTATGTTGGACCTCATTATCATAATGTTGCACACATCATACTGTTGCACCTTTCGGTACTGCAACATCTTGTTGTACCTTATCATCTTGCTGCACTCACCAGTGCTGCCTCATCCTGTACCTCACCGTGCCCATCATGTTGCATCTCATTGTTGCACCGTGATTGCTTGTTGTTCCATGCATTGCTTGTTGTTGTCCAACTGTTGCATCTAAACATGTTTCCACACTATAGTCCCATGTGCTTGCAGCATCATGCTTGCCACCATGTGCTTTCTGCACCTTGCCCAATGTGCTTGCAGCACCATGCTTGCCACCATGTGCTTGGTGCACCTTGCCCAATGTACTTGTAGCACCATGCTTGCCACCATGTGCTTGTTGTACCTTGCTTACCATACTGCTGTCCCAATTGGCTATTGTTGCACCATGTCATGATGTTGTCCCATTTGTTAACATGCCATTGTAATTGTCCCAATAGTTATTGTCCCATTATTGTTGTTGTCCCTATTGTTACTGTTGTCCCAATTGTTAGCATACCATTGCTACTTTGTTTCCTTGTTGCACCAAGTACTATATTGTTGTCCCAATGTACTTGCAGCACTGTGCTTGCTATTGTCCATGCTTTACCATGTTGCTCTTGTCCATGCTTCACCATGCTTACAGTTGTCCCAAGCTTCTTGTTGTGGCTACCACAGAGAATTATCCTCCTTCAACGAGCCCTCTTCCTTGTTGTGTGTTGCACAATGGACTGTGGCTAGGGCATCCTTAGGACAACAGCTAGGGCTACCTTAGGACTGCAACTAGGGCTTCTTTAGGATTGCGTCTAGATCCCTTCCATAGCTTCGCTGGCCTGTCTTCTTTGCTGCGGCTAGGGCAGACTCCTTTCCTCCAACGTCTACGGCTTCGAATTCTAGATTTCTCTTTCACTAAAACCCAAAGCGAGTGGAGAGAAATCAAGAGAGAAGTGTGTGTGAAATGACTCTCAAGTCATCTCCTTTTATACTAAAAGGTTAAGCACATGTGGGTGTTATTTAGTTGCTGACCAACCTTGACGAATTGTCTTATAACACAAATAAATTCATAACTCCATGAATACTTATCGGAATTGAAAGATCTTTAGATCAATCCTATACCTCTCGATGAGAGGGATCGAGGAAAAATATCAGCTGCCATAAATAAGATGAAACACATGGAGTATGGCCCTAGTTGCCAATTTTAAGAGACCGTCATCCTCAGTGTTCAATGACCATGTATAAAGGACTTGTTTAGAAAAAGCAATATAGTTAATATGGAGCTTTATAGATATTGCTCATTTCAGCTTTACATCACATATTACATGCATCGTGGCTCCCCCAACCACTTGGTAATCATTCTATAAATTTAGCCATATTTCCAATGGCCCCATTTTGCGCTTCAATTCATCTTGTATTTGTCCCTTCAACGAACAGTTCCTAGCTCATTGTTTCCAGGTACACCTCCAATGTGATTTTGATCCCATCCAATTATGCTCATGACCAAAACCAATTTATTTTTGGACATTCCTTCCTGGCCCATTGTTTCCGGGCACACCTCCAATGTGATTTTGATCCCATCCAATTATGCTCATGACCAAAACCAATTTATTTTTTGACATTCCCTTCTCTGCACTGGGCAATCTAGTCACCCCTCCTTCTGTGCTTCCTCACATCGAGGGGATCTCAAAACTAAGGCATATCCTTGCCTCAATACCATCAACCAGTCATCGCATGCTTATGGAAATCAGTGGGCACCATTGGTGTTGGTGTCCCACAACGGCCCCGTTCCTAAAACCTTTGGCTTTTGGTCATTCCCTTCTCTGCACTGGGCAATCTGGTCACCCCTCCTTCTGTGCTTCCTCACATCGAGGGGATCTCAAAACTAAGGCATATCCTTGCCTCAATACCATCAATAGTCATCGCATGCTTATGGAAATCAGTGGGCGCCATTGGTGTTGGTGTCCCACAACGGCCCCGTTCCTAAAACCTTTGGCTTTTGCATGTTGTTGTGATTCCATCTGGTCTAGGCAATTTCCCATATACTTTCATGTAACATGGCATGGAACTTCTCATGAGATTCATCATAGGATATTGACAAAATTTTAAATTATGCCTTTTTGTCTAATCCATCAGTCTGTCGAGAGAGTATGGAGGTGTCCCACCTCCACCTTCTACAAAAACAAGGGAATCCAGAGGCTTTCACCTCCACCCCAGATTAGTCATCTGATCCGGCAATAAGGGAATCCAAAGGTTGACACCCCCAAAGCCTCCACCCCGGATTAGTCATCTGATCCGGCAATAAGGGAATCCAAAGGTTGACACCCCCACCCTCAAAACAGCAACAAGGGAACTACCCTCAAGGGAACCCAAAGATTAATGTCTCCACCCTAAAATCAATAAGGGAATCCACAGTTTGACACCTCAACCCTCAAATCGGCGACAAGGGATTCCAGAGGTCGACACCTCCACCCTCAAGGGAATCCATAAACTTATGTCTCCACCCTGAAATCAACAAGGGAATCCAGAGGTTAACACCTCCACACTCAAATCAGCAACAAGGGAATCCAAAGGTTGACACCTCCACCCCTCAAGGGAATCCAGAGACTTGTGTCTCCACCGTGAAATCAACAAGAAGGGAATCCTATGGTTGACACCTCCACCCTCAAATCAGTAAGCAACAAGGAAATCCAAAGGTCGACACCTCCACCCCTCAAGGGCATCCAAAGACTTATGTCTTCACCCAGAAATCAGCAATAAGGGAATCCAGAGGCTTACCTCCACCCTCAAGGGAATCCAGAGACTTAATGTCTCCACCCTGAAAGCCCATTCGCAACTATGGGAATTACCAAACCAGGTAGTCACTACCAACTTAGGTAGTGTTTTGTCGACAAAAATATTGGGGATCCAAAGGCAATCCCACCTCCACCCATAAACAATATATATTTTACGGGCCCAAACAAGTGACAAACATGTATACAAATACGTGTGTCACTAAACCAAATAAACATAACATGATGCCACTTACATGCAAACACACATATGACACGTATACACATTTGCACAAACATGACACATGCACGCACACACAAAGGATAAGGGCATCCAGAGGTGTATACCTCCACCCCCAAATCGATATTGGACTCCAGAACTCCCCCCAAATCAATATTGGACCCCAGAACTCTGATTGAGCTTCACCTGATGCACAACAAGAGTCTAGAGCACTTGCTCCACCTATGTGTCTTTTCCTTGTTGTACCACATGTCTCCATCATTCTGCTACAAGAACTCAATTAGCCTACTGGGATGTCATATCATATTCCATTTACTTTTTTCTTGAACAGCACACCATTGTGACAATGTGATCTGCCTGTTAGTGAAATAAGGGCAACTAATAATTAAGGACAACCCATCTCCAACAGAAAATAATTAAGGACAACCCATCTCCAACAGAATTTTATGCATGGCGCTAGAATTACGCATGACTTCATGCTCAATGCAACGACAACACAACCGAATGCTTATCATTATGAAGTAACAACAGATTAAGATGAGACAGTGTTTGAGTTTACATGTCCACAATGTGTGGTAATTCAGTGTAATGAAATAATAAGTGCCAATCACCCAAATGTCATGGTGAGATGGCACATGACCTTAAACACACACATAAGTTGTACATTATGAGGGAGCAACATGAAGGGAAGCTATGATGTCACAATTTCTTTTTACTATCCAGGTAAGAAAGCCAAAATAGACTTATTGTAACTAATTCAGTATGAGCTTCTTCTTTCCAAGAGTCACACAGTGGTTAGAGAGGCATAACTTACTAGAATGAAATAAGGAAAAACCAGGGGCAAAGCTATACTAACCACTGTAATAACATATGTCAATGGAGCTTAAGCAAGGAAAATTGCCCAGAACAGAGTCATAGTAAACCACAACCAATTCAGAACAGAGTCATAGTAAACCACAACCAATTCAGTATCTCATAAACAAGCAGAGTCACTCTAGCTAGACATTCTTCTTGTCACTCAAAGATTGCATTTGAGGCACTAAGGGAATTTTCCTCCCTGATATCATGAGGTCTCTTACAGTGCTAGGTTTTTCACAGCACCTAGTGGCCTAATCTTGATAAGGTTTAATACCCTCTCTTTTTTTTACATGTAATATAAATCCTAGTTCACCAAAACACCAAACCAAGGTGTTCATAAAATGATAACAACACATCTCACTTAGATCAGATCCAACCACGATCAAAAGAGCATTAATTCAAGTGTCTCCAATAAAATGACATGACAACTTCTGTTGTCTCCTAAGAAAGCACCCTATCACTTCTCTTGGAACATGGCCATTTTCAAACCACACTACAAAGAACAACTCTACAGTTTTAATTTTGTTTCCCTCGGTTTAATTTTTTTTTTTTGCACCTGCACTATTGTTGTACATAAATCAACTTGAGATAGGATATGAGTTGTGCCTGTTCTGTTATGTCTTCGCTGTTGATCAAAGTTTACCTCCTTTTTTTTTAAGAATATTAAATGAATCTTTATAAAAGACCAAAATAGGACAACTTGGACAACTGGACTGTGAAAGCATGGCTATTGAAGCTTTGTCAAAACAGCAAAAAGGGTAAAACCCTTGCTTGAAATTCGATACTACAGATAAAAACCCACATTTGCTTCACCGTCCAAGTGCCCTCTTTGGAGAAGATCATGGATGTAATTTTTGGTTGTGTACAAATCAAGTTTATTTTTAGATTTCCCATTACTAGAAGTGATATGCACAGACAGGGTTGTAGAATGATGGAAAAGAAAACCTAGTAATTTCAAATGATTTCGAGAAAGTGTAAAATCAGGTCTTCACACCTAAAAATAGTAACAAGAAGGCACCCATATACCCATTAAGTGCTCTTTTATGACAAAATCACTTCTATTTTGGGTATTTAGAGATTGCTTGAACACCAAGAAAGTTTCTATTATTGACCAGTTGGGGCACCTAGCATGAGGAAACTATTTACATTAATTTCCCTCTCTTCTATTACCATCTTTGAACAAGGAGGTCACCCTACTTGAGGAGGTATTTGTGAATAACAACATCTCATCTGTTGTACTTTTTAAAGACCTTATCCTTGGTGCTTTCTTCAGAAATTATCCAATTTTTTTTTATAGGTAGATTTGATAGAGAGGTGCATCAAATGAGAGAGTGGACCATATGCAACTGATACCACTTGTTACAAGACACGCATGTGGGGATTGTTGTCCAATAGTTCAAGGGACATCCAAGATTTTGAAGCTTGAGATGATACCTTTACAAGAGTTATGAGACATTTCATGTGCAAATGTTGTCCAGTGATGCTAAGAGACTATCCCTTTCAGAGGAATAGGGAGCATCTTGAAGGAGTCCTACTGGTTCAAGAATTATTTTCAAAGAAGAAGCATCTAAAGATTGTTTAGTTCTGTTCCCTTTTCAAAGAACTAAAATCCATCAATCACTAAAAAGGATCCTTCCTCTCCCCAGTGATATAAGCACAGATCATGTGACTGTTGGCAAGTAGAGATGATGTTGGTGGACAAATTGTTGGACCAAGATCTAGCATTCCATTCTAAGGATTACACCAAACATGCATAAACAAAACATCTTCATGCTTTATGACAAGATTGTAGATGAAATCTTGTAATGCGATATGTAGATCAATTGTACATAATCCATTACTACTGAATTTTGAAAGGACTTTTAGAAACCCATCAAGGGATGAAGTATCTTAGGCAAGACTTGGGACCACTATCTAGTTGTCAGCCATGGACTGATGAAACTAGGTTTTTTGGTTTAATATGATGTAACGTAACCTTTTGACTGCACATAAGCCTCCTGGAGATTTTCCCACTGCCTTTTTTTTAATATAATCCAAATAAAGCCTTAATGACTAAGAAACCCACCTCTTCTGATGAAAAGGAAAAAGGAGGATAGTAGAGTATAAATCTTTGTATTTGAATTTTGGCTACATTAGAGACAATTTCCTTCAGTTCTCCCAAAGAAAAGAAGGTCGGAATAACGCTCTAGGGAGTAACTAATAGATTGAAAAGAATAATAAATGAAATAAAAGAGAGAATATGAATCAATTCTTCTACATATGAAGGCCATTAAAAAGGAGAGAAATATAATTATAGTTGTGCAAGATGCTAAAAGCAATAAGAAGAAAGAATATCCAGAACTATATCATATCCTGCTGCTGCTGGTAATTTGGTTGTCAAAATTGTCCTAGAACTCCACTAGAGACCACTATAACTTCCCTTCTCATGCTTGTCTGATAACTGACCTTGATTGCAGAAGTCACCAAGAAATCAAGAAAACGTTGAATGCATGGGAAGGCTAGGTAAAGAGCCAAAACTCAACAAGCTTCATTTCATGGATAGAGTATCAATACAAGAGGAAATTCTGAGATTCACTAAGGAATTTGTTGTCCGTGGTTCACCTAACCAACGGGTGGTTTAAGTTAGGAGATTTGAGTAGATTATTTATACTAACCAATTCACATCCTCTTAGGGGTTTCATCATGCAGTTAGCAGTGAATTCTACAGTACAGAAAATGATAATAAATCACATGCTCTGAACATGTTTCTTATTCGGTCATTATGCAACTTGCAATTCAAAGACACATCCATAATGCAAAATTTGTTGTATGAAATTCAAGATCCTTCTGACTCAATGTATATTAGATATCTTAGATCTTGGCCCTACCGTATTATGGATCTCATGTAAGCAAGGTTGTAACAAAAAGTCCTTAACATTGGTAGTATGTCTCTTGTTACGGTACATCTAAAAATTTAAACATTTTTGCTAGCAACGCGTAAAGATCATTGATTACAGAAAGTCTTGAAAAAGCAAAATAAATGGTTTACCCCTACTCCCTATAATATTATGTCAGAATCTTATAACTACGGTTGTCATTCACATCCCAAGCCCTAAAAGAAGAAAGGTTATAAAGATTGTCATTGTTATAAGACTTTCTTAGAACAAAGATCATTTTCTAAAAGAAATTATGGTTTCTTTCAAAAGAGATCTTCTCCACACAAGAAGAGTCATTGTTTTATTTGTACAAAATTTTACGTATCAGGCATAAAAGTGTCCAAATGAGAAGTCAGCCCAAAACCATGCATCTGGTGGATCAACTGGTCAAAACCTTGATCCAAGAGGAATGTTAGAACCTACATTTTGGGATTTCATTCTAGAATCTAATGATCATAATGATATTAATATTGATAGTGATTCCCCTGTAGATTCTAATGTATAGATCAAGGAACTTGATTTCATTTCGTCCTCTGAGAGTAGTGACCATTCTGATTCTTCCACTGATCATCCTGCCCTCAAGAATTTCCTTCATCTTCCCATGCTTGGCCATTCTCCTGACCACGTCATCCAAAACCTTGAACAACAGCTTTTCATAGTGCTTTCTTGGAATTTCTATCCTAGACAAATGTTACAATAATGATAACTAAGGAAAAGAACAAATCATGGTTTGCAAGATAAACAGTTCTTGCGGATAGGAGAAATGGGAAAAGTTAATGCAAGACCCTATCCTCAGGAGGGTTAAAAGTGTCTAAATTCACCTGAAAGTCTACATGACAAAACAATTTTAAATCAAATTTGGTCTGGCAGCGAGAAAGCTTGAACAAGCTAAACCCATACCTGACAATGGCAATGAATGCAACTTGGGGTATGAAACTTCGGTATATCACTGGTCTTGGTCATCTCTTTTCGCAATAGAGCCCATTAGGTCCGAGCGTTGAACCTGAGAGCTCCGATACCACTTGTATCACACCCTCTTGAATTTTATTTTATTTTTATATTCTTAAATGTCAGTTTTATACAATCATGCATCACAGAATCAAGTCGAAACGTTGCAACCCTACCAATCCTGAAATCCTAAAACTGTTAAGTCTAATGGATTTCAATAAGTTCAACACTGCCATAGTCTGCCTATGTCATCAACATGCTCAGAGAATGCACCTTTGCTACTTGATATTCAAACCAACAAAATTTCCCTGTCAAGCCAGTGATATATATATATATATTATTTTATAAAAAAGCTATAACAGTGCTTAAACCAACTAGCGGAGTTTGCTACTGCAATTGAATTGATCATTCTTCAGAGCAGCCCACCCCTGCACACTTCCAGTCAGTAAAGCAGACTGAATCAGTGCACTTGACTCAAGAGCCAAAATATGAGCTGGCAATTAGTACACCACGATTGGAGGTCCAATTGGCAACCCAGAAGAAATTTGGCAAGACAATGCATGAATGGCACCAGGACACCAGGTACCTGATTGCAATTGACATCAATATAACCAGTGCAGAAGAAAGGATATTCCCACAACACTTAATAGTTTCATTAACACACCATTCAAGGAACCCAGCTAAGCTCCAGGAACATTCTTGGAGTCAGCGAAACCACAGTACCCACAGAATTGTCCAGGAGCTGCCTGCCAAAACCCACACAAGAATCCACTGCACGAGAGGCCCGTTGAATGCACAAACTCAATGCCAGACATAATCATGCAGGAGCCAACTTGACTAAGAGTAGGAGCATTCATGCCAACAAATCACACTAAAATGTGTTGTTATAACTTTCAAATCCTCCTCAACTGTCATGTTAGCATAACCGTAGCGAGTCTATTCATGCCAGCAAATCAAACTAAAATGCGTTGTTATAACTTAAGGCAAATCTTCTGTAGATGTCATGTTAACAAAACCATAGCAAGTTAGGCCTGCACTGCGTTTGATTACATATTTAACTTTTTCTACTCAAATTTTGAAAAAAGAAATCACTTGAAAATGAATATTTTAATCATTTATGACATCTGCACTCATATTGTGTAAATGGCGATATGTACATTAGCTTCTCATAAAGCTTCAAACACCATTTTAGCTCAATGGCACAAATAATATACCCATCTAGAAAGCACTCGAGTTAACACCTAATAGTTGGATAAAACTTCAAATCAGATTTAGATAAACTTCCAAAACTTTTTCTAAGGTTCAAGAAATATGTGATTCTTGTGTCCTTGTTCCTATAAGTCACGTTCATATAGCTAGAAGAAATAACAGTCTCACCAACCAAATAAAAGAGGGCTAAATAATCACAAATCACCTTTCGAATGAAAAGCACATTCCAAATGTTGGTGCAGATCCTAGACTTTCAATAATAACAAATCATATGCTTCACTTGAGATGCTCTCACAACAGCTTCACAAACATGATGAGATGACAAATGTGGTAACAACAACATCCTCTATTACACTCCTAGCCTATCAAGGTATCATGCCAGGCATCGATAAAAGCCTGCATGAGGGCCTATGTTGAATGTGGCAATCTATGCTTCTACACCAGAGCCTTATGGGTGCCCTACTATGTGGCTAAATGGTGGAAAAGCCCAATGGCCAGGGCTAGGTTATTGGTTTCATTCCTATCTTATCCCGTTTTCAACTAGGTGTATAGGAATGCAGTAAAGAAGAATATGTAAAGAAGAAAATGCAAACGTAGAAATTGTACCACATTGGCACGCATCTGCCCTCACCCCATAGACTCGAATAAGAAACTCAGGGTGTCTCTACCATCTTGGCTTACCAAGCACCAATAAGCAGGCACTAGTGTTAGGTGATCCGAAAATATGCAGCATTAGAGTGGTATCAAGTTGCCATTCTTGGACATCTCCACAAATTTCACATAATTTGATGATGAAGCAAGATGAGAAGAAAGAGGTTCAGCCACCGTTGTCAGGGTATGCAGTCACATGTCCCTTGGGAAAAACATGATCATTGTTGACTACGAACAATTTTCATTGGCATGCACCTGAGGGTGGAAGAAGAAGAAGCGAAGGGCAAAAGAGATTTGATACCACTGCTCCTCACTCTGCCATGATATGCTTGCCCAAGGGAATCTGCATTAAGCATTCCATCTTAACCAGGTTAAATGTGAATGCTAATGGCCATTGTTCATTCAAATTAAAAGAATGGCCCAATCATTTTGTATTTCACCTGTCGGTCCATGTTTGGTTTCTCTGGAAACACAAGTCCCACCATGGGTTTGTTGGTTAAAAATCAATAACGAAATTTGGGAGGAAACAAATCATAGGATTTCGGATTCCTATATGATAAGAATTTTAGTTGACAGCCACAGGGAATTATCATGTCTAACATAGGGACGGATGTTCTAGACAGCGGTGTGCATGATGTATATTCAATCAAAAGGGTAACAATCGAGCAAAATATGGTTATTAACTGGAAACTTACACATCCGATGCACTACGGAGATTACCTAGATTTACAGTTTTAACAAAGCAAATGGATACTTATTTCAATACAAAAATGGCAATTAAAGTCGGGACTAAGCTTTTCCTCCCAACCATACATGGTTGCAACCCAACCATCAAACCCAAGCCTGATTTCCAAGCTTACGAGGACTACTCAAGGACAAAGACCCAGTGGTCGAATTCCAGAGTTCTAGAAACTGGAGTTCCTTCTTTCCGAATGGAAACTCCTTCCCCTTATTTATGTCTTTCCTTCCCCAGGCTCTCCTCAACCTGTCTCCCTTTTTTATTTATCTTTTTGTCATCCTTTTTGGTTGGTTTTTTCCTTGTTGGCCCAGAAATTTTTCCACCAATCATATGAAGCCAAATTATAGTTTAGTTTCAGATTTTCTTTTAAGGTTGTTAGCCTTGTCATCATTGATTGGCCTACCCAATCTTGTAATCCAATCACCATCATACAACCTGCCCTTTTTGCTTGCCATGTGTCAATATTGATGGCTTGATAGAAGAAATCAATTTATTCCCCTATCACCCCCCTTAGCCCTAGAACCAATGTTCCTTGTCTCAGCCTTTAGGCCTATATTTTTATCTTTCAGTTTTTACAATTTTATATGGTGAAAAACAATAATTTGGGGTTGTCAAATGTAGACTAGTTGGTTTGAGGTCACAGATTCAAACCTCATGGGGAGGGGCTGAGGATGAAGCCACTTTTGGGAATTAAACTTCCCAAGGGACGTCCAAGCTCAACCGAGCCTCGCACAATCCTAGTGATAAGCATCCCATTGTGGGTGGATTGATCTTCTTCCATCCAATAAATGGGCTAGCCCTAGCCTATGCTTAGCCTAGTCACAAAAAAAAATGTTATATTCTCATATTTTCTATTTGTAGACCAAGAACTTGAGAATAATCAAATTCGTTTCATGACCCTCTTTGTAATTCATTTCTTTCTTATCCCAAAGATCTCGATAACAAATTTGGGGTACCTTTCTAATCTCTATCTAGTGCACCACATTTATCTCCTTTTCTTCATGATGAGTAATTGTTATTAGGCTATTATTTCAAGTGAGGGCCCAACTTGAGGTGTTATGGTTCTAATGGTGATCAGTCATCACCAACCCTCTTACATTGCCTTCCCAAATAAAGGTCTTAGTTAGTACAATCTAGAGAACGATGGTTGTATGGATGCTTTGTCTAATCTTGCCACTGCTTTGTCTGATCTTGCTACCATCACCCCTCTCCTTGTCTCGTGTTTCTTCCTCATATCTTTTCTTTGTTTTCTATTACCTCTTGAATTTCCACTATGAAAGGTAATGCCATCTATTAAAAGTGCAACCCTGGGGGAGCATAGAGGGGTTGCTTACTATCACCACATTAGCTCGCTCTCTCTCATTAGGCCAACTCTCCTCCACACAATGTGGATAATACTAGAATAGAAATGATAAACTTTAGATTTTAAGAGGATGGTGTGTTGCTAAGACCAATGCCAATCTAAGAGTTATGGAGTCAAAGAATACAAACAAAGAGGCTTGAAGATGTTGGAAAATCAAAGGCAATGTAATTATATGTTGATTTCCTTAGCTTAATCATTATTTGTGAGCTTTGTTGGCTTCTTATTAATTTCTTTGTGTTAAAATTGGAAACTAGGGCCAAACTCCATGTGGGTCATCTTATTTATGGCAACTGATATTTTTCTTGGACTTCTCTCATCGAGAGGTGTGGGATTGATCTAAAGATCATCCGATTCCGATAAGTATTAATGAAGATATGAATTTATTTGTACAATTCGTCAAGGTCGGCCAGCAACCAAATAACCCCCACATGTGCTCAAAGTTTTAGTATAAAAAGAGATGACTTGAGAGTCATTTCACACTCACTTCAGTCTTGATTTTCTCTCCACTTGTTTTTGGGTTTTAGTGGAAGAGAAGTCTAAGAGGAAGTAGCCCTAGACGCAGGAGGAAAGGAGACTAAGGGAGCTGCCCTAAAGGAGATGCCCTAGCCCTAGACACTATCTAAAGAGACCTAGACGCAGGCACTATGGACGCAGTCATGAAGGATGATTATCATTAGAGAGAGGCACCTACACTGCCCTAAAGGAGGCTCTCCTACGCAGCCCTTGAAGAGACCTTATCACGGTTCTAGAGTAACCCTAAACGCAGTCTTAAGGATGCCCTAACCAGCAAAGAGGGACAGAACAACGTGGGTTGTTTCAAGGTCATTGTGAAGGTCGAGTTGCTGTTAGGAGGGCCGAGGTGCCTTCCTAGAGGGTCGAGGGAAAGGAGGTTAGTGTCAATCTATTTAGCATTTGATGTGTGTGCTAGAAACTCAGTTTGGAGGAGGTTGTATGTTGCAGCAAGGTTGTGTGGTAGGTCATAGGCCATATCACCACAGCAATGGATAGCGTGGAGCTGTTTAGGGGTTGTCTATGCCCAAAACAGCAGTGATGGGAGCCACCACTTCTCCAAGGGTAAGTAGTAGTCAAGGAGGGCTCTTTTGGTGGTTGATAAAGGGTTATTAGAGCAAGCAAATACCCTAACCAGTCACAAACATTGCAGCAATGCCACATGGTGCAGCAATGCCACATAGGAGCAGCAATACCATATGGGACAGCAGTGTGGCAGCATGGTGCAACAATGGCACAAGGCACAACAGTGCTAATAGTGGGACAGCATTGTGACAGCAATTGCACAAGGCACAACAGTGCTAACAGTGGGACAACAGTGTAGTTGTACATAGCAGCATTGGTTCATGGTGGATACATGGTGCAGCAATGGTTCATGGTGGATACATGGGACAACAAGTACATGATGCAGCAATGGTACTTGGGACGGAAAAGGTACTTGGTGCAACAAGTACATGGAGCAACAATGCTTAGCATAGTACAGCAGTACAATTATGTGTACATCATGATTAGTGAAGCATGATGAAATGCAGCACAATGATGATGGGTGCAACATGGTGCAGCACAATGAGGTGCAGCATGATGATGAGGAGAAGCACAATAATAGGTGCAACATGGTGATGGAGTCACCTGGGAGAATCAGTTGACGCAGCATGTCTTCAACTGAGTTCAGTTACCTCATGTATCATCTACGTAGAGATGATCTATGCTCTTATTTAGATAAGTCAAAGTGTTGACTTCTGTTGTATATGTACTATCTCTCTCTCTGTTGAATTATTGAAGAACATATAAGAATAATTGATCAAGGGTTTCCCCACATTGGGGTTTGTCCCTAGCTAGCGCCACATCTTGTGTCCTCTTGTCTTGGCTTGTCTTCTGCGATTTATGTTTATGTTCTTTCTGCAATTTACTATTATGTTGATGTGATTGCTAATCTGGAAAAGATATTGAGCTAACTGTGAAAATTCAAATAAATTGCTCTAAGCATAGAACATACCTAAACTTAACATGGTATCAGAGTTGAGGTGAAGACAAAGCCCGAGCAAGAGTGAAAGAGCAATCACCGAAGACAGTTGGGAAAGGGCAAAAGGATCAATGGACTCCTCATCCCTCTTCAAATTCACCAAGGGTGAATACGAAGCAGAGAATATTATCAGAATAGCACAGCAGAAGGATCTGATGGCCTACCTAAAGATCACTTCAAGCGGAAGTTTGGATCTAAGGGTGGAAGGAAAGGCAGATGCCTTGCTTGTAATAAGTTCGGCCATCATGCGAAGGAGCGTCCGAATGGTAGGGACACATCACTTGATGATGATAACAATCATTCTAGGGACATCTTCAATGATCGGAGGAATGACATGTAATGCAAGTCATCAAGGAAATAGCCGACTCTTCAAAGAAGAGCAAGGAACCCTAAGTATGAAGAATCAAAATGTTGTTTCTAATAAGATAAAGAAGCATTATCTTATACTGGCCCTCTCCTCCAAACTCTTTAGGAATCTGGCTTATTGAATGTAATGCTTCAAGGCACTTCATCGAATAGAAGGTTGCTCTCTCTAATTTGGTAGAGATGGAAACAATTGTGGGATTATACTTGGGATCAATGCCACCTATTCCAGTATTGGTGTAGGGAATGTTACCCCTCAATTGAATGAGGGTAACCCTCTTCATTTATAAGAATCTCTTTATGTACCTAATCACAAGAACCTGGTGTCCATTTCGGTAATGGAAGTCAAAGGTTTCAAGATGGCATTCATCGATGGCAAGGCATGTGTTTGAAAATAGAATTTTCAAAGATGCTTTTACTTATGGGTTCAAGGTTGGCAATTTGTATCAAGTTGCAGGAAGTCCATTGGGTACCATGTCAGTTGACACATCTCATCTATAGCACCGGAGGTCTACTTATTATGGGGCCCTACTAGATGTGAGTCAGATGGTGATAGGGATGCCTGAATTCAAGAAGAGCATCAAGGTACATGTCTGAGATGCACCGAAGGAAAATCACACAAGGGGACCATTCCCCTCATGTAGCAGGTCCACAGGTTTGGAACAACCCAAGGGGTTTGAGATTCATGATCAAGAATCTCATGTAGGTGAGTGGAAGAAAGCCCTCTATGGCTTGAAGAAAAACACCCTGGGCTTGATATGAGAGGATTGATAACTATCTGATGAAGTTGAGATTGACTAGGAGTGACGCTGATCCAAACCTTTGCCTGAAGGTTGTGGATGATAGTACTCTAATACCGGAACCTTCTAAAGATGACCTCTTTCTGACAGGTGCAGACCCTCTCACTTACAAAAGTAAGAGGGAGTTGGATTCCAATTTTGGAATGGTGAATTGCAAGCCTGTGACTACCTCGATGGAGCTTAACTTTCAAAAGTTGTGGTAGTGATGCCGGACCTAATTTGGGAAATGCCTCTGAGATTCATAAACGGATACTAGCATTGATGTTCTTGGTGAACTCCCGTCCAGATATATGTTTATGCAGTTAGCATGTTTAGCTCATACATGGTTAAGCCTCATTGGATTGGTGCCAAGAATCATTTGAGATATCTTCAGGGCACAATCTCTCATGGATCGAGATACATTGCCAAAAATGTGAAGCTATATTATTATTCGAACACTGACTGGGCAGGCAGTGTGGAAGATCGCAAGAGCACTTATGGGTGCTGGTTCTCTTTGGGTTCTGCTACGATATCCTAGATGTGCAAGAAGCAGAAGACGGTTGCTTTGAGCACCGCTGGGACCGAATACATAGCTACAAGTATGACCTCGTGTGAAGTTGCCTGGTTGTGGAAGCTCTTCAATGAGCTATTTATACACATGATGGATACCAATATGATCTTCTGTGTCAACTAGAGGGGGATTCGATTATTGAGGAATCTTGTATTCTATGATTGTTCCAGCATATAGACATCAGGGACCACATTATCTGGGATATGGTACATCGATGAGCAAGAAGGCTACATCGAATTGACACTGATGTGCAAGTCGCAAACATTTTGTCGAAGTCCCGGGGAAAGGTCAAATTTGTGACTTTCCTGAATGACTTGGAGTCATTAAGAGGCCCTCTTATGAGGGTCCTGTATGATGCATGCATTGAGCTCTGGGAGCTCCCGGGGGCTTGGGGTTCTTCTTGGAGCAACAAGCAATCATAGGGCGACTCAGCCTCCCCTAGTGGTGCATTGTGTACAAGGTGAATTGTTCAAGCCTTCCCCTGTGATACCCCGTGGCAACTTATGGACAGGATGAGTGGTTCTCCTGTTGAGGCATCCTACCCATGCAATGTGGGACTCATGGGAAGTACCTCTCATTTGGCCAATGAGTAGGGAAATGGGGTTAGGGACCATAGTAGTACTATCGATGGACGCATCGTTGTATCTAATGTACTCCCTCTGCTAGGATGACCTACATTGATCTAGGATCAATAAAGCTTATATGGGATCAGTATGAGTGGTTTGAGACACACTCTTGTGATATTGATCTAGGATCAATGAAACTGACTTCAGCTCAGTAAGAGTGACATAACTCACTCTCTTATGGAACTGATCTGGGATCAGTAAGAGTGGTATGACACACTCTCTTCATATGGAACTGACTGCGGGTCAGGAGAGAATGGTATGAGACATTCTTGATCAATTCTTCTTCTTCATGGTTCAACAGAGCAGAGCAAAACAGAGGAGAACAAAGCAAAGTAGTGCAGGGCACTGATGGCAAAGATAGTACACTCTGGTAGAAGGATCAGCAGATGGAGTTCTCCCTAGTTGAGAGGGAGTGTGAAAATTGGCAACTAGGACCAAACTCCATGTGGGTCATCTTATTTATGGCAACTAATATTTTTCTTCGACTCCTCTCATTGAGAGGTATAGGATTGATCTAACGATCATCCGATTCTGATAAGTACTCATAAAGATATGAATTTATTTGTGTTATGGGACAATTCGTCAAGCTCGGCCAACAACCAAATAACCCCCACATGTGCTCAACATTTTAGTATTAAAAGAGATGACTTGAGAGTCATTTCACACACACTTCACTCTTGATTTTCTGTCCACTTGTTTTTGGGTTTTAGTGGAAGAGAAGTCTAAGAGGAAGTAGCCCTAGACGCAGGAGGAAAGAAGACTAAGGGAGATACCCTGAAGGACATGCCCTAGCCCTAGACACTATCTAAAGAGACCTAGATGCAGGCAGTCATGAAGGATGATTATCATTGGAGAGAGGCACCTACGTTGCCCTAAAGGAGGCCCTCCTACGCAGCCCTTGAAGAGACCTTATCACAATTCTAGAGTAACCCTAAACGCAATCTTACGAATGCCCTAACCAGCAAAGAGGGACAGAACAGTGTGGGTTATTTCAAGGTCATTGTGAAGGCCGAGTTGCTGTTAGGAGTGTCGAGGCACCTTCCTAGACGGCTGAGGCAAAGGAGGTTAGTGTCAAGCCGTTTAGCGTTTGATGTGTGGGCTAGAAACTTAGTTTGGAGGAGGTCGTATGCTACAACAAGGTTGTGTGGTAGGCCGCATGCCATACCACCACAGCAAGGGATAGCGTGGAGTTGTTTAGGGGTTGTCTATTCCCAGAACAACAGTGATGCGAGCCACCACTTCTCCAAGGGTAAGCCACACTCAAGGAGTGCTCTTTTGGTGGTTGATCAAGGGTTATTACAGTAGGCAAATATGCCCTAACCAGTCACAGACATTGCAGCAATGCCACATGGTGCAGCAATGCCACATAGGAGCTGCAATGCCACATAGGAGCAACAATACCATATGGGACAACAATGTGGTAGCATGGTGCAGCAATGGCACAAGGCACAATAGTGCTAACAGTGGGATAGCAGTGTGACAGCAATGGCAAAAGGCACAACAGCGCTAACAGTGGGACAGCAGTGTAGTTGTACATAGCAACATTAGTTCATGGTGGATACATGGGACAACAAGCACATGGTGAAAAAAACATGGTGCAGCAATGGTTCATGGTGGATACATGGGATAGAAAGTACATGATGCAGCAATCATAGTGCAACAATGGTACTTGGGACAGCAAAGGTACTTGGTGCAGCAAGTACATGGAGCAGCAATGTATAACATAGCTCAGCATAGTACAGCACAGAAGTACAATTATGGGTACAATCCTTATTAGTGAAGAATGATGAAATGCAACATAGTGATATGATGGGTGCAGCACAATGAGGTGCAACGTGATGATGAGGAGCAGCAAAAGATAGGTGCAGCATGGTGATGGAGTCACCTGGGAGAATCAGTTGAAGTAGCATGTCTTCAACTGAGTTCAACTACCTCATGTATCATCTACTTAGAGATGATCTATGCTCTTATTTAGATAAGTCAAAGTATTGACTTCTGTTGTATATGTACTATCTCTCTCTCTCTGTTGAACTATTGAAGAACATATAAGAAGAATTGATCAAGGGTTTCCCCACATTGGGGTTTGCCTTGGCTGGCACCACATCTTGTGTCCTCTTGTCTTGGCCTTTCTTCTATTTATGTTTATGTTCTATCTGCTATTTGCTATTATGTTGATGTCATTGCTAATCTGGAAAAGATATTGAGCTAACTGTGAAAATTCAAATAAATTGCTCTAAGCATAGAACATACCTAAACTTAACAATTTGTGTTCCTTTTATTCATCAAACAATTACCAATATAAACATGAAGATCACAAGAGACAATAAAAAAAGATATAGGCTCCACGCTAGGGAAAAATCACACAACTTAAAGAAAACCCGAACAATCCACTTCTTATAGAATTAGATCCAAAATCAGACCTCCAAGACCCAAAGACTAAAGTCAAAAACCCTTCCAACCACCAAGTCAGCCTTCAACAAGATCACTTCCAACCAAGCGAAAGTCTTCCAAAACCAATGATGATCAAACCCTTCTCAAACTGCCCCAAACTAGGTCATGGTCCTGCAACTACGGTCCTACAATCTATCCAAAAACCCTAGGTTCTTGTACATGAGAGCATTAATAAGTCGAATTTCATACTTCCTTTCTTTGCTTGACCTTCCTTGTTTCCTAGACCTTCACACTTCCTTTTCTCACCCTCGCACTTCATATCAAACTTCAGTACGTATGTCTCTCAAATAAGTCGAATTCTTCTTCTATTTATAGTCTTTTGGAGGGTCAGATAGGCCTCTACAGGGCCAACTTATTCCAAGCAAGACAGACTTAATGCTTGGAGGTTTCATTGACTTTCTAGACTCAACAATTAAATTATTCACATGTTATATCTTGCCCAAAAGGGTCATTTACACAATGACATAGCCCTTGACTCTTGACAAAAACTAGAAGCACTCAATGGATGCTTTGACCTATTGACAAATATCTTTGAGCATGAAGCTCGTGGTTAATAAATATTTTTCTTTTCTTTTGTTGCCAAATACATGAGAATTATATAATGACACGAGTACAAAGACAAATATGAAGACCGAACCTAGTTACTTTTCCAACACTCCCTCTTAACTAGGGAGGTATTCATAATGACTCAAAAGGTCCATCTCAAGTGGAAATATTCTCATAAGAAGGAATCCAGATTGATAAGCATCAAATCGTCATAGTCAGCATTGTTTCATTACCAAGGCCTTGATAGGTACACTCTATCTATCACAAGATTAGAGCACAATGCTGGGAGACATTTCTAGTACACCACATCACCTCACCAAGGTACATACTCCACCTAGGATACCTGGAGTATATCTACCACCAAACCATTTCCCTCCAGGAAATGTCTATCCATTGGACCATCCTTGTCCAAGTCCATGTGACTCAGGATCTCCATCCTAATCCATCACACTAAATGACTCAAGAATGTTTGTTTAAGATGCTTATCAATCAATCATTCTCCTTATCCATGTCCATGTACTTGACTTAGGATATCAGTCCTAATCCATCACAGTACTTGACACAAGAAGAACCAAGCTAAATCAAATCATCATTCTCCCTATCTGTGATGCATGCAGTGGACTTATAGTTGCTAGTCCTGGACTAGTACATGACAAAGGGAAAACTTGTGTCCAACCATACTCCCTCTCAACCTACAAGGAGGAATCCTTGCTCACTCCCTGTCAACTAGGGAGAATTCATCAATAAGCCTTAGCTTGTGTGAGAAGTACTCATACTTCTCTTGCATCAGCTACTTGTAATTGTAGCTTTCTTCTTACCGCCCCTCTTGCTACTAAATATTTCTCACCTCGCAATTTCAAGGGCTCCAACTCTGCCTCCTAACAAATCACTACCGTGTACTCTTAGATGAGAGCAAGCCCTCCTAAAAAAAATGAGAAAAAAAGGGAGGCGGAGCCGAGTGGAAACGTTTCACCTGCTAGAAGAACTAGATCTGGTAGCGGAGCCTTGTATCTTCACCTTTGCCTTTGGAGCCACCAATTATATAACCCCCCACATTGGGATTGATTCTTTCAGACAGGATTTCATAGCTGTACCGAAGGAACATACCTTTGCTTTACTTACCATATACCAGAACTTGGAGATAGATCTTCAACCCTAGACCTGCAATCAGAGCATATTTCATCAATAAGCCTTAGCTTGTGTGAGAAGTACTCATACTTCTCTTGCATCAGCTACTTGTAATTGTAGCTTTCCTCTTACCGCCCCTCTTGCTACTAAAGATTTATCACCTCGCAATTTCAAGGGCTCCAACTCTGCCTCCTAACAAATCACTATCATGTACTCGAGGTCTTCACCTGCATCATCTTTAAATATGATCTCCACTACTTCCTGCATTGTCTTCCTTCCTTGAAGATAGTCCATCACACAATTCTTTCAACACACTGATTATCACAAGGTTAGCCAATCCACAACTTGGCTGACCTTTCCAATCAATCTTCATCAGTCAACACAGCTTCATGGCCATAAATAATCCTACCCTCTAGCTACTATCCTACTCCTTCAAGGTTGCCAACTCATAGGGTTTTCAACTAGTTTCCCCAACTCACTGATATGCTGCTCCAAATCACAGAACTAGGGTTTTTAGTTCTGCCTTCATACAGTCCAACAATCTAACTGTTCTAAAGGATCTACCCTATATCTCTGATATTTTAGAATAAAGACTTGCAATTTTGTCCTTCAACAATACTTCTGCTGTTACAATCTATATTGTTCATAGGGTTTTCTAGAAATGTCCTTACATAGTGAAAAGGCATCATCAATAGCTCATACAAAACTAAATAACTTCCACATTCAGTGTGCTTAAGGAATTCACACATCTTCCCATACAACAAAGTCTGAATTCTAGAAATCAATGTCCTTAGGGCTTCAATATAGCTTCCTTCTAATAGTGACTTAATTCTTCAAACATCACTGTGCTTGGGCCTTTCAACAGTCCACAAGTGCTTTTCAACAACCATTTATTAACAAACAAACCAATCTATTAGAGAAACATAACTTGTTTCTCAACTTCTTGTTGTCCTTCTTGTTCTTGGTTTTGTGTTCTTGCTTCAAAAATCAGACCTCTGATTAGGGCATGTTGTAACCATTGTTATAGTCCTTCCAACTCGGCCTCCACTGCTCAAAGGACTACAGCTACCCTTCTTCTAAGTAGTCTTTAGATACACTGGTCCATAAGACACCTTCTAGCCTACTGTTGCACCCTTTTGGTCCTCAAAAGGATACCAACAGCAATTCAGTTTCCCATAGAGATTTGCAAAGATATTCCTCCGCGAATGCAACACAGAATTACTTGTGATGTTTCACACTTTGGATGATCTTCAAACTCTTGCTCCAGCGCTTTTTGGAACAACGTTCCAACCTAGTAGACTTCCTCTACAAACCAAGCACCCTTGCAACCTTCTTAACAGTCTCCTTATCTACCTTCGGCCCTCTCTGAAAACCTCGCTCTTCCCAGGGATTTATGGTGCCTGCTAACCTGCTTTCAAACCAAACACAAGAACCCTATAAAAGCCCTGTTGCAACTTGGTCCTACACTAGATTATCTCTAGATTTTCAGCCCTAATTTTATTAAAGGAATAGAAATGAGGATGGCCTAACAACTTGGCCCTATGAGACTTTTCATCATTTCATATCAGAGATACAAACTCGACTTTCTGGTCCAGCTGTTTCACACTTTGGATGATCTTCAAACTCTTGCTCCAGCGCTTTTTGGAACAACGTTCCAACCTAGTAGACTTCCTCTACAAACCAAGCACCCTTGCAACCTTCTTAACAGTGTCCTTATCTACCTTGGGCCCTCTCTGAAAACCTCGCTCTTCCCAAGGATTTATGCGGCCTGCTAACCTGCTTTCCCTACAAAAGCCCTGTTGCAACTTGGTCCTACACTAGATTATCTCTATATTTTCAGCCCTAATTTTGTTAAAAGAACAAAAATAAGGATGGCCTAACAACTTGGCCCTATGAGACTTTTCATCATTTCATATCAGAGATACAAACTCGACTTTCTGGTCCAGCTGTTAGGCTCTCAACTTGGATGCTTTTCCTCTAACCTGTGCCAAACCAATATCAAAAAAACAATGACAAAATCCCCCTTCTTACTTTTGTTCCTGTTTAGTTTTGCTTATCTGAGGGTATGCGAGGTTCTCTCGAGGATAGATCTACTCTTGTTGGATGTATAATATTATACTCTTCTTAATAGTTTGTCTTTTCAAGCTTAACCCACATATCACTGTTATGGTCTAGCTCAGAGAAAGTAATTTGAGTAGTCATGCATATGCTCCAGCTGTTAGGCTCTCAACTCGGATGCTTTTCCTCTAACCTGTGCCAAACCAATATCAAAAAAACAATGACAAAAACCCCCTTCTTACTTTTGTTCCTGTTTAGTTTTGCTTATCTGACATATGCGAGGTTCTCTCGAGGATAGATCTACTCTTGTTGGATGTATAATATTATACTCTTCTTAGTAGTTTGTCTTTTCAAGCTTAACCTACATATCACTGTTATGGTCTAGCTCAGAGAAAGTAATTTGAGTAGTCATGCATATGCATGTCTTAGAGACATTACATGTCAAAGTTTTTCCCTTTGCTGCAAGCAAAAGGCCTCCAGCTTTGGATCATTGTATAGATGAAGTGTTTTGTCATCAATTATTGCTTTCTGGATTTTGCATCTTTATCATATCTCTGAAGAGTCGTCATACATCAATGGTCTTATTGGATAAGCAAGCTAATTTTGGTCTTAAATTGTAGCTCCACAATTATCACCTCAAAACTCGGATTGCAGACTTTTTATATCTTTTGATTATCCTTTATCCCTTCAAAACATTCCTCTTTGGAATGTTTGTAATTTGATCCTTCAAATTGTAGAACGGAAGTAGACCTTTGAAGAATAGAATGTAATTCTTGTGGAGAACCTCTTACTACTTCAATCACATTACTATATTTGAATGCTTGCCAGAATCTGCTATAGTACTTCATTTTATCATTCTTCCATTGGAGGTATCTTCAACTTATGCCAACATCAGCGATCTTCAAGTCTTCTTCTGTCAACCATAGCTCTGATACCATGTTGGAAAATCAAAGGCAATGTAATTCTATGTTGATTTCCCTTAGCTTGATAATTAATTGTGAACTTCGTTGGCTTCATATTAGTTTCTTTGTGTTCCTTTTCTTCATCAAACAATTACCAATATAAACAGGAAGATCACAAGAGATAATAGACACAAGATATGGCACCACGCCAGGGCAAAATCCAACAACTTGGGGAAAACCCGAGCAATCCACTTCTTATAGAATTAGATCCAAAATGAGACCTCCAAAACCCAAAGACTAAAGCCAAAAACCCTTCCAAGCACCAAGTCAACCCTCAACAAGATCACTTCCAAACAAGTGAATGTCTTCCAAAATCAATAATGATCAAACCCTTTTCAAACTGCTCCAAATAAGGTCTCGGTCCTACAATTACATTTCTGCAATCTTTGGTCCTACAATCTATCCAAAAACTCTAGATTCTTGTATGTGGGAGCATTAATAAGCCTAATTTCAAACTTCCTTTCTTCGCTTGACCTTCCTTCTTGTTTTCTAGACCTTCGTACTTCCTTTTTTCACCCTCACACTTGAATTGAACTTCAATATGTATGTCTCTCAAATGAGTCGAATTCTTCTTTTATTTATCATTGTTTTAAGATCCAGCCGGCTCAGAACCGATTCGGCCGAGTTGGTTTGAGCCGGAAAATAAGAAACAAAAACAAAAACAAACAAACAAAAAAATTCAACCCGGCAGAAAATTCGGTTCGACCGGCCGAGTTATCACTAACCCAGCCAAGTCATAGCATGACTCGGCCGAGTCAGTCATAAATCAGCTGAGTCAGTCATAAATCAGCTGAGTCAGTCATAACTCAGCCGAGTCAGTGATAACTCAGCCGACTCGGCCGGATCCGTAACTACTCGGCCGGGTAGCTGATAGTGGCCAGTGAACCATAAAAACACGCCTTTTTATTTATTTATTTATTTTTCTAAGTGTGGGGGACTCCAAAGGGGTTTATGAATTAGTTTTCTGGTCTTTGGGGTCCATTCCCCTCTCCCAAACCCTAGTATTTGATCATATTGCCCTACTAAGGCTCTGCTATTCATGGTAATGTTAAATTCTTAAAGTAAATTTACTTAAATTTTTAACATTACCATGAAATGACTCGGGATGTTTGAGACTGGTTCCGGCCTCATTGGATTTCATATGGAGAAAGTAGAATTTCAGATTTCATTCAAAATCCAGCAAACTTATCGGTTTTTTAAGATTTCAGGATTGGGGGATTGCAATGTTTCCATTGAATTTTGTCATGTATTAGGGTATGAAACTCCTATTTAATCAAGAGCACCAATCCCTCTATGTACCTTGATGTTAGTGACATCGGTTGTTGAACTCCTCCGGGATTCGCTCCCAAACCGGGAGCTTCCGAAAATGTCGCTCCCACTCCCAAGTAACACTGAGCCAGATGATGTTGGCAACTCTAGCAGTAAACAGTAGTACTAGTCACGGACTTTTGTTGTAGAGGCTATTTCTAGCTTCCTTGGTTATGTGTTTTTGTTTTGATCTCTATATCATCATCGTGTATGTATTGGACAGTGCACTAGGTGCCATTTTAATATAATGGATATATTCATGAGCCTACTTTGATCATATGTTTGTCTTCTATCTATATTCTAATGCTGTGTGTTTGGAAACATGAATGAAAATCTTTAAAATTATTTGTTTTTATAAAAAATAAATATTTAATGTATTTTTTGCAATGACCGAGTCATTGAAATCGAGCCGGCCGAGTCGATACCGAGTCGGAGTCAGAGTCGGAGTCGACCCTCGACCGACTCGGATGCCAAGTCGAAGTTTTAAAACATTGTTATTTATAGTCTTTTGGAGGGTCGCATCGGCCTCTACAGGGTTGACTTATTCTAGACAGGGCCAATTTAATGCTTGGAGGTTTCATTGACACTATGAACTCAAAAATTAAATTATTTACATGTTATATCTTGCCCAAATGGGTCATTTACACAATGACATCGTCCTTGACTCATGACAAAAACCTAGAAGCACTCAATAGGTGCTTTGACCTATTGACGAATATCTTTGACCATGAAACCCATGCATAGTAAATATTTTACTTTTCTTCTTTTGAAGAATACATAAGAATTATATAATGACATGAGTACAAAGACTGACAAATATGAAGACCAAATGCAATGACTAGTCCAAATGAATTTTAGGTTATATGAGAGTGAGTGAGTGCCCTAGCAATAGATGCACCATTGCAATAAACATGTTAAAGGAAAAATAATGTGCGACACAAAGATGATATTAAATTCAAAATAATGTGCAACCCAAATAGTAAAGGAAGAACCATATGACCAACGAAAGGTCCAAGAAAGACAACATTCAAACAAGTCACATTTTCAATAACTATCTCATACGATTAGAAGTGCCATTACCCTGTGCCATTTTTTATTAAAACATAAATCTTCCCCAATATCAAGATTACAGCAAGGGCTAAGGAGGGACAAAATCATCACACTTAGCCTCTTCTCATTGGTAAAGACTTGTCTTTAAAGAGGCCATTTCCAACAATAACAACACTAGCTACTCAACATGAAACCCAAAATATCCATGAGAAAATATTCAAACAGCAAGAAACATTTTCAATAACCATCTCATAGGAATTAAAGAGCCATTAACATGCGCCCTCTCTTATCCTTTGTCTCCATAGTTATTTCTATTATTTTTTGAGGGGATAAGCATATTGTTACTAAATGCAAAGGCTAGAAGGATGTTGAGGGGTGTACTGGTTGGCAGACATGTTTTGATTACACAAATTATTCTCAACAATATTCTACTTTTTTGTTCTAGAAATCCTTGGGAAATTCGCAAAGTGATGGATATTTTAAACCTATATTGTTTGATTCGAGGATGGAGGTGAACGAACATAAGTCAAAACTTATGTTTTTTCTTCGGATGACAATTTTTTGGCTAGGCTAGAGGTCGCAATACCCTATGCTCAAGGAAATCCAGAAGAAGGGATAAGATACCTTGGCTTTAATATCTAACCAAAAAACTATAAGAAAGCTAATTAGCACTAGTTGGTTGGTCAAGTCGGAAAAAGGATTCATTTTTGGTGCAATAAGTGGTTGTCCAGAGTAGGTAGGTTGGTATTGATCAAATCATTTCTAGAAGCTCTGCCAATTTATTAGCACCTCCTAATGTAAATACCAAAAGGCATCTTAGAAAAGATAAGGAAATTATGTTTCAATTATATTTGGAGAGGTAGTGGGGAGTATAGAGGGTTGCATTTGGCCAATAGAAAAGGATTGGCCTTTAAAAAGGATGGGGAGGATGGGGCCTAAAGAATGCCCATCTTTTTGGATAGTGATTTATAGCTCAATCCTTTGGAATTTCATTTTTAAGTCCAGTTTGTGGAGAGAGATCCTCAACAAATATATTGCCCCTGACTCGATGATTGATTAGGTACAACAGGTGTTACCCACCAAAATGGATAAACCCCATAGGGGGGAACTTTTCCCCACCAACAGCCCTACACATTGTTCATTAACGATGATATGCCAATTTTCTCCACCATCTACACCGGTCATACGCCTCTTGCCATCCGACATTCCTCTTGAGTAAAGGTGGCCTACCACTCACTAAATACTTTGACCATTTTGCAATCAAGTACTTTTACTTAATATTTTGGGCATTTTTCCACAAATAAAGGGGTGATAAGGATAATTGACCAATCTTGACTGTAAACTTGTCCTCTCACCTTACCAGGGGGTTATAGTCCAATGAGACCTCTAAGGCCTTAGGATCATGGGAGGGGCATTATTGGGGAAACTTGGATTGAAGTAGTGTGTTCATTACCCTTTCCATATTAACACCTTCCATATCACATCATTTTTTTGATATCATCTCCACCCTTCGGATTAACTATCATAGGTTCATTGGGATTTGGCACTCCAATATCCACATCCTTGAGTTTGACCTCCTTGAAGGTTGATGCAGCTAAAAGAATGAAAAATCATAAGATGTTCATGCAACTAAAAGAATGAAAAATCATAAGATGGCCACAATAAAAGAAAAATAAAAGTTAAAATGCAAAAGATTGTCAAGACAAAAGTTAGCATGTGGGAAAAAGCCTAACATGAGTTCTAACCTCCTCATTAGCCATCACCCGGTTCTTGAGAAATTGATGTTCCATCTCGTCATAAGGAACTCTTGGATGTCCCAACCCGATGAGCGAGAAGTTGACTCATCTTAAGGGGTAAAATAAATGCTATATCGTAAAAAGCAAGCCTTGATCATTGAGCTATACACCATTAAAAAGCATTATAAAAAAAGGTGCACTAAAGGGGTGGAAAAAGCAAGTAGAGAGGTGTAACCCATGCCTCCGTGATTGCTCCCTCCATTACATTTATACACTCGAGATGTGGACCTCTCAGTAGTTGGTCCCTTAACCATGGTGCTTGGAAATGAAGTCTTTCCCCTCCATTGCCACCTATTCTCACTGACACATATGGATTGAAGGGTTGACCTTGGCAATGCCACCTCCAAGCACCTAATAAGGTTGATCACTTAACCACCCCTACAAAGGTAGGAAACACTTTTACGAGGACTTTGTCTAGTTAATTATATATTTGAAGGTGATCGTGATTTGAAGTATTATTATGCCCTTAACACTTAAGTATGGTAGACCTAGATGCATCTATGGTTGTGGTCTCTACTGAATAGTTGCTTTCACTTGAGTCTAAGATGGTTTTTCCAGGTGGTTCCAAAGCAATTGAGGCCTTTGATGGCACATACTCCACATGATGCCCAAGCCATAATACACTTCCGAAGAGTATGATGATCTTGTGAATGCAGTGTTGTCCTTATTTAGGAGAGCATTGGGCTCTTAGATCATTTTGGCAGTTGATGGACACCCCGGAGCACCCTCAGATGCCAGAACATTGAGCTTCTCTTGCTTAAGGATTATTGATGATGTACCAGTGCACCCAGCATGCCCCCAATTTGGCCTTGACACTACTTGATGGGCACACATTGATCGAAACTCAAAATGAGGATTGTTGTCCCCCTGGAAGATTGAGGAGGGATTGTTGCACCTAATGGAACCACAACGCTAGAGAGAGAGTACACTATGTTGTCTACTTAGCACCAATAGCGATGACACAGGGCACCCACAACTGGCTATTGGACACATGGAGATGCTTTGAGGCTTGATTTGAGGACCCTTCCTCAAATTGAGGTTAATTATGATGCTTGGAGACTCTTTAGCCCTTCCAATGACCTTTTGGAGCATCTTGAACCCTAAAAGGGCACAATTTCATGCTTTCTAGAGGCTTACAACTCACACATGTGGGCATTTATTGGCATATTTTATTGTTGAGCTAGTGTGTTGGCTTGTAACAGAATTTTACTTTGTGTCCACTCAAATTAAACTTGTATTAGAGTTGATAGACGTCATATAAAAAGAGAATCACCTCTTTTCATGTTAGGTCACTATAATACTAATGTAGCCCCTTCATTGTTATTATTAGTGTAGCCCCCTATTGTTTAATGATGTGCCCATGTAGCCCCATATTGTTATTGTTGTGCCCCATAGAAGCCGACTATTGTTATTGTTGTGTCCTTACATTATTATTGTTATGTAGGTTCTAATTATATTGTGCCCACTCCTATATATACCAAGGAGGTCTAGTCATTTGTATAATCCAAAAATTGTTCATTTATGTGTTGTAAAGGAGGTTGCCCCCTTGAAGATGCTAATTTTCAAGTCATTGAACTATCTTTTCTTCTATTTTGTAATATGGTTGCATAACATTTGGTATCAGAGCAATTTATAGTTCCTCCATTTGCAACCATCACTTGACACTCTGGTGTTGGATATAGAAAGCAATTTAATTCCTTGGCTATATTACAATGAATAAAATTATGGTACTACCTGAATCAATCAACACTATTACCTTTTTCTTCTTTATATATCCTTCTATCTTGAGAGTTTGAGCAGTGGTAATTATTGCGAATGCATTACAAGAAATGGTCGGATTCATTTCTTCTTCTCTGGGGTTGGTTCTTGGTGTATATCCTCTTCTTTTGATGTTTCTTGTTCCTTTTCTTCCTCCTCTTCTCAGTCTTATGTAAAATAATTTCTTCTCAACACACTTCCGACCTTTAATGCATTTTTTATTACAACTGTGACAAAACCCTTTTGCTCTTTCTTCCTCCAACTGTTGTGGTGTCATCCTTGTAGGTTGTGGAAGGCTAGGGGCAACAACACTTTTATATTTATAGTTGTGAGTGGTAGACTTCCTTGTTGCCATAATTTCGCTTTCAATTTTTCTTGCCACCCTAAATGCCTTCTCTAATGAATCAAGTTCCCAAAGGTGAACCGCATGTTGGATGTTATCCTTTAAAGTCCCTATGAAGGCATCAATCCTATGCTCCTCTGGAATATCAATTACTCTAATTATCTCATCCATTTAAAGTCAGTGCAGTTGCTACTGCATTTATGGAAACAATTCAAAAGCTACATGGGAACTCAAAGATCATTGTAAGTGACACAAATCCCATTTTCACTGGTAATTTTTGGACCTAATTATTTTTTTGTATTGGTACTCAATTAGCTCATAGCTCATCTTATCATCCTCAATCTGATGGGCAAACTGAGATAGTGAACAAATGTTTAGAAGGATATCTTCGTTGCTTTGTATCTTTGTATCTGATAAAGAAACACAATGGGTCAAGTGGTTACCTCTATGTGAATGGTGGTATAACACTTCCTTCCATACTACAGCAAAAATGACCCATTTGTGGCACTTTATGGATATCATCAACCATCCATCACATCATCTTTAAGGGAAATTCTAAGGTTCAAGCAATGGAAGATCACATCGAGCATCAACAAGAAGTTCTACAACTCTTAAATGATAACCTCACTCTGGCGCGGAATTGAATGAAACAATAGGCCAATCAACACAGCAGTGAAAGAAGTTTTGATGTAGGCGACTGGGAATTTTTATGGCTACAACCATACAAGCAAATGTCCCTCAAGTAAGCTAAAAAGGATAGTAAATTATCACCCAAGTACTATGGTCCTTACAAGGTGTTGCAAAAGATTGGTACTATGGTATACAAATTTGAGTTGCCTACATCATCCCGAGTATACCTAGTTTTTTGTGTTTCACGCTTAAAGAAAGTTATCAGTGACAAGCTCCCAGTTCAAACAGTATTGCCAAAACTTAAAGAAGGAAAAATCATATTGGAGCCTGAAGCAGTCATGGAAAATAGAACGCGACAGCAACGAAATCAATCAATTTCAGAGCATCTCATTAAGTGGAAGAACTTACCCACTGAAGATTCCACATGAGAGGATTCCCTACTTACCCAAGTAGGACTAGGATGTCTTTCAATGATCAAAACCTTGAAAACTTTACCTTTCTATAATGTCCCTTCCTAAATATTTTGCTAAGAAAATCACAATTTTGTCATTTTTGTCAATTTTGGGCCTAAAGCAATTTTTGAGGAAAGCACTTAGGGCAAGCGGCTCGAAATTATTCTCTTAGTGGGATGTGGGGGTCACTTTTCCATGAAATATGCACTCCCTTGTTGGAGAAATTCGTATGGCTTAGGAAGGAGTTCAAATTGTCTAGTGAAGGGGTCCACATGAAGGAAGGGAGCCGCAATTATAAATAGGAGGAAGGCAACATCATTTAGGGATTTTGATCATTTGACAAATTTTATTGTTGCTAAAGTTGTTCAGCTGAGTCACAAAGTGTTGTTGACCACCAGAGTTTCCAAAGGAGGAAACTCACCCTTTCTTCGGTGGACTACGAGTGCCACCCTAGGAAGTCATCACCATTATCTTGTGGAGGCAGGGAGAGGCATAGAAAAGGTGTTGGGACGCAGAACTAGAAGCTACGCAGTCCCTTGAAGAGTTGTGTCGAGAATTAGAAGCCACACAATTTGTTGGACATTCCTTAAGAGGAGAGAATTACAGGAACAAAAGGAGCCCATTTCATCAATACAAATTTCTCTTGCATGGCCTACGCAACACTGTCTCAGACCTGCATAGTATTTGAGTGGGGTTGTTGTGGGTGCTCTTGGTTGGATGGATTTGGCATTGGTTTGTTTTTTGGGAGCTCGAAGGGTGCCTAAAGGAGATTTTGCACTGTTTTGGAGGGTTGTAAAGACAGAAATTCCTGTAGGTCAGAATTTACTAGCAATGGAGAAGCGCTGGGAATTTGGGGTCAAATTTGGAGTGTCAAAACTAGAGGAAACCCTTTCTAAGTTTTTCTGGGTTTTTTGTGGGGAAGCTTAGATTTAATTTGGCAAAAAAAATTGGGCAGATTTTGAAGGCCAAACAGTGGTTCCAAGTCAACCACTAGTGCAGAATTTCTATAACCATCACAGTACCTTTTAGGAGGGGTCAAATTCCTTGTTTCCAGGAAGCATTTCATCACCTCGGATTGTCTATCTTGATTTGGCAAGGCCAGGTGCACTTGTTCTTACATTGTACCCTCTCAAAGAATTAATAAAATGGTTGGTTTGTTCTTACATTGTACCCTCTCAAAGAATTAATAAAATGGTTGGTTTGGAGCATTTCTGGCGTAATTCTTATGGATGTCAAACATTTGTTTGAATTTTTCCGCATGCACTTGTAATTGCTTGAATTTTCTTAATATCACTGTAAAATTTTCCATTAGGAATATTATAGTGGTATTAGAGCATGTTCCTAGCCAACGTGGGGAACAAGAGTAGGTAATGCCACCAAGGTATCAAGGATTGGTTTTCCAAAGGGGTCGTAGTAGAGGCAGAGGTAGGGGTCGAGGTAGAGAAGGAGACCCAGGCCTATTCTCGAATACTGAAGTGGAAAATATCAGAGGTCGGATAGACAACCAAGAAGACAATGAGCAGCCACAGCAATGTTAGCCTCTTTCATAAAACAATAATAAATCCAAAGATAATTTATTATCATAGGTTATAAAATTGAAATAAAATAATTATTAATTTAAGAAATTAAATTAATAATTATTATTCTAGAAGGATT
>APFE030979741.1:0-29241 GCA_000404065.3 Pinus taeda
ATAGAAGGCCAATAGGATTGAGAAATTTGTTATGGGGGTTTGTTTAATGTTTTCTATGGTGATCTCTGTACAAACTCTTTAATTTCATTCTTCCCTTGAACATATGTTTGATAACCTTTTTCTCTATAGTGGATGCAGTTAGAGGTAGATACAAAAATTTGTGTGATGAGATATTCCCTCTATTTGCAGGTGGACATGCTAAGGTTGGGGAAGTAAAACATTAATAAGTTGAAGAGACAATGAGAGTTGGCCAACGCTGAAAGAGAAAGGATTAAAACTAGAAGGCAGTGCAGTAAAAGGAATTAATAGTGAAGGAATGTCTACAGAGTCAAAAGAGAGGAATGATATGCATGTCGAAATAGGAGTTCAAACCAAAGAAATAGAGTTTGCTTCAGAAGAAATTGTGGAACATCCTAAACCTAAGGAAACTGAGAATAATGGAGATGGTGAAGCTTTTTATGAGGTCGTCATGGACATATTTCAATGGTTCCATAAAACAAATCCCACCCACTTGAGGAAGTCCTACTAGATGTGGAAGGAACCAAACCAGACCCCAACATCACTTAGGCATCTCTAAGCGTCAAAAACAAGTTGAAGCTATTGCAATGACTCCATGGATGAATGATTAGTTTTCCATGGTTTAACTAGGTATTTTGCTTTGCCAAAGTGATTGTATTGATATTTTTCTTCCACCTTTTTTTAGAGATTCATAGTTTTGAACTTGGGAACCATGTTTCATCATTGTTCACTATATAATTCTCAACCCTATATATCTTTTGCAGTTTTGTATTGTGTTGTTTTATGGTCCTTGGTTAATTTACAACCAAGTTTTGTCCATAAAAGTGATGCATCTTCTTTCAAAAATAGACCCAATTGCTTAAATGCTTTTAAGCTTTATCTCTTTGTGCCTCTCTAATGGAATAGTCTCTCATTAAGCCATCCTTGCTATTGTTTTCAATTTTTTTCTACTCACTATATGTGACTTCTCATCTTTATTTTGGTTTCAAGTTTCTTACTGGTAATGCATTCCCATTCATATTAAACCCTAAATAATATCGTAGTACAACCAAAAAAATGGTAAGTATTGCATCATTTAGTCCTCCATGCTTTTTCTTACAATAAATGGTTGCCGCATAACTTATAATATTTGATTTCAGATTTTTTTTTCTTAGCATTTCATTTTATTCTATTTCTCTACAAAATCCTATTGAACTCTTTAGAGATAGCACACCCCATGGTTGTGCAGACTCTTTAGTAGCAGCAAACTTATCATCTAAGAGAAAACTACTGCAGAATTGAGTGAAAAAAAATTCAACACTTTTAAGCTTTCAAATTACCTGGAAAATATTTCTTGTCTTTGTTATTTCCCATACTAAAATAGAGATTGAAGGTTATTTTATCCAATAATAGTAACTAAAAACTATGGGAGACCAACTACAAGCCTTCGTCTCTACAAAACCTGAGGTATGTGAATTGTTCGATACTATATTCTTTTAAAGTAAAGGTTTCTCAACCATATAGAGCACCATCAAATGAAAAGGCAAAACAAGTAGGGAATTGTGGTAATGAGACCTTTATAGCCCTTTTACTTTAACTAGAAATCATGAAACTATAATAATTTAGCATTGTAGTTAATCAATTTCCATTTTATTACAAAAAAATCATTCTTTTTCGCATAAATATAGGGGTTATAACTACAAAAATGGTAGCATGATGGTAAGTTAAAGGAGTAAAACCTATTGCTAGAGAAGTCGTACAGTAGAAAATTTTGATGCCCACCTTCTCATCACATGAGATGAAAAGCTCATATTCCTTTTTCATTGTTGTCACTCTTATCACCCTGAGAAACTCACCTAGGTTGTATATTAGTGATGCTCAGGAACATTAAAAAATTTAACAATTCTATCAGATGAAATGATGGATAAATGGAGGATGTGCAGCACCTTTAAGCCAGATAACCACTTCTACTATGATTGACCCCAGACATGGGTGAACACCCCCAGACTACAAGGCTTTTAACCACCAATTACTCACAGCTTAAGCTAAAGGTGATAATGAAGAAAACTAATTACCCCAGTGGATGCACAGGACCCTATGATGGCCGGTGGCAACCAGTAAAAGGTTTGTAAATCTGGATTCTAATACATAGACAGGATGATAGCTCTCTATGCATTACAACAACAGAAACCTGCATACATGTTCAGTTAACATGCCAAATTCTAACACAGAGGTGGGATGACAGCCCCTCTAATGCTAACATTTACAGCAAATGAACGAATGCAAAACAGGCACAGCCTGGAACAAGAAGAAGAAATGGAAAGTGAGCAATTGACAGCAAAAGAAGCTTGTATCAATTGGAAATGAAGACCAGACGCTGCAGGTTACAAAGTAGTTACAGTCTCCAGAAGTTAGAAGGCTATAATAAGCTCTCATTCATCAAACACTAATCACCTGATTACATCTGAGTTCTGAGTATATATAGTGTTACAATACAAAATATCTCTTTTAAAAAATGCGTGGAGGAGCCCATAAATGGCCACCAACCACATTTACTTTTAGAAATGGGCCTCTGATACAAATCTGGCTGTGTTTAAATGGATTTGACCCTCTCTGGTGCTCTGCGGTCCTCCTTGGGCAGGTGGCATGAAATGTGGACGAATTCCATTACTGATAAATGCTGATCTGTTTGAGGCAAGTCCTCTTCTGCTTGGCCATACTGCGAATTGAATGTAGCTGCCTGCTGCTCTATACTACTCCATGCTTGCTTTGACCAGCTCCGTGCCACTGAGAAATCCTGCTCGCTTTGCCACATTTTAAACAGTAACAGTCAATGCATGCATCACTCCTCTATTGGGTCGCCTTTCGGGTCGCAATCGCACATGATAGCCGGCCAATCCTCTGTTTGAAAATACATTGAAAAATGCTGCAAAACACTGGAAATTTGCCTTTGGCAAACTTGAAAACATATATATTTTGCTTCTCGAACCCATCAGGTCCGAGCTTCATCGCTATCGGCACCCCCCAGGGCTTCATTTATATTTCCTCATATTTCGTTATATAACGAAAATGCGCCCAAAATCATTGAAAAGGCCTTAGCGCGGACTCGAAATTTTATGAGAAATAATTTATAGCGCCATCGGGTCCGACTTATCGCATCGCAAACATAACCATGCAAAAGGCCCTGCCCCCTTTGAAAGTGCTGACAGCGATATCACTGCGGACCCGATGATTTATCGAAAACAATGTATAGCACTATCGGGTCCGGCTTGTTGCATCGCACATAACCATGTAAAAGGCACTGCCCCCTTTGTAAGCGCTGATGCGATATGCCGACGTGATATCGGCGATGTGATGTCGGTGATCGCGTATCGCCAAATATAAAGGCCCAAACTTCTTTTGTAAGTCCTCCATTGCGACCCGCCGATGCGATATCGACGATCGCTCATCGGTGAGGTCTCCTGTGTCGCTGCCACTGCCCGCCTACTCCGACTGCGGTATGCCGACACGATCTGGACCGTTGATCGGCCAGATCCAATGGTTGATATGATTTCGGACCCTTAAGCCTGTGATTTGAGATTTTTCATGATTTTAGAGTATTTGTGCCTCCTGATAGTGTATTTCCGCCCTCCCAAGGGCTTTCCTCTTGCAATGGTTTGACTTTGAATTATTCTTAAGAGGATTTTGAACACTTCTGTGTATGCCTTGAACCCTTTTGAGCACCACCAAGCGGATCAAACCTGTCTCTAACCATAGGGAATCCTAGCTGTATAGTAGAGCTAACACTGGCTCCTTCTGGGGATGAGATCCTCCCTGTGAGGTCTCAAGAACTGCAGACCAATGCCTTCATACAAAACAAGCTTTAAAAACATTTGCCTAGTGTCCATTGGGCATGGAGTCAACTAAGCATACAATAGGAAACTGTAAAAGAAATTGATTACAAACATTAAAGCCTGAAAACATAAACTTCAAAAATTTCCCATTTGCTGGGCCACCAAAATTCCTACATGTTAGCTGGTTCATCATAGATCAGCAGGACAGGATTCATTTGATCCTCCACCTTAAAAAGTTTGGGGCATTTGAGCTCATCAGGTAGAGTAGGCTTGAACTTCATTCCCTTTCCATTTGTGCTCCTCCTTGGATGTTCTTTACTGGAGCCTCTGTACACCCGCTCAAAAACAATGACTGTTGTGTACTTCTTTGTGTTGTCTGTGGCCTGCACCATCAACATGAATGGCAAACCAATGTACTCTCGTGTGGATGACACATCGACATCACGTGCTCCAGCATCTTCTTTAGGACAGTCCTCTTCCAAGGAGGATTCCCAAAACTGCACATGCTCTCCCTCTGTTATCTGGCAAGCTGCCTCTTCATTTTTTGTTTGGGCCATCTGAGCAGGCATTAGAGTATCAAGATTGAGGTGATCAGTCTCAAGCTTGGGCATTGAGCTATTTCCTGTCTCAGTATTCATGGGGCAACTTAGAGGGCTTGTCACTTGAGCAGTCAAAGGAACCAAAGATGATGGGGAGTTTTCCTCTCCCTTCTCGATCACTGGGGTGGAGAGAAAAATAGGTAGGCTAATTTGCAGATCTGCATAGCCATGTGAATATGAGCTAGCTTCGGGCTCATATTCATTGAGGAAGGGACCTGCTGCTGGCTGCTTCTGCTGATAAGCTTGTTGTTCTGCAGGTACAACAAATTGATAAGCAGTGCTCCTGGATACTGTTTCTTCATATGCAGCTCTGGTTAGGAAAGGACCACCTTCCAAACCGTGGACCTCCCCCTCTTCATCGTATAGCTCTTCTTCTGAATACTGCTCAGCTCTTAACCTAGAAACTTCAGAGGCCAATAGCTCTATCATCTTGGCCATCTCGTCGATCTTATGATCTGAGGACAATGAGAGCCCATCCCTCTGCGAGTTTCCAGACTCAGTATTATCATAGAGCAGATCTTCCTTATTTCCCCATTACTTAAAAAATACCTCATCTAGGGGCTCAATGTCTGCAATGGACCTAGGGGGTAAATTTTTAAACCATTTTCTAGCCTCCCCATCTAGGCTTTGGACAAAAACCCTCATCCACACATCCTCTTCATAGATATCTAGATTATCAGCATAATAATAAAAAGACTCTAGATGCTCTTCTGCTGATACTCCCTTTGCACTAGTAAACTTAGGCATACGTTCTTGATAATCTCCTACAGGCATGGCATTCAAAGGGGTAGGCAAGACCAAGGGTCCATACCTAGCAGCAACTATTCGTTCTATCTTTGTAAGTACTTGCTGACTTGCCATGGCTGAGGTATAAGAAAAGGATACTGGTGGACTGAGTGATATGAATCAATGAAAAGGGTAGCAAAGACAGAGGAAAATGATGAACATCATGGGCTGCTTTATTGGACTGAGTTCCAAAAGGGGAATGAATAAACAGGAGCTGTATGAATCTCTGAAGGTGAACTTCACTAACAGAGACACATAAAAATTCTTTAAGGCTTACCTGATCTTGATGCTCCCTTCCGCAAAGTTTCTTCTGCTTATCGATCCTCTCAGGATTAGGCACTGGCTAGCTAGTGATTTCTGAATATTTCTCCAAACATGCCTCACCAACTGCACCAGAACTTCAATGTGGAGTCGCCAAAGGATGGCCTTCCTCCAGTGGAGTTGCGAGACAGATGATTACAACCAAATTCTGTGTTCAAACCTTGTCTGTCATCAAAGCTTGAAACTATGTCGTTCTCCCAAGGAAGCTGAGCTTTGATTCTCCTCTCCCCGGCAATGGCGCCAATTAATGTTATCACCCCGAGAAACTCACCTAGGTTGTATATCAGTGATGCTCAGGAACATTAAAAAATTTAACAATTCTATCGAATGAAATGATGGATAAATGGAGGATGTGCAGCACCTTTAAGCCAGATAACCACTTCTACTATGATTGACCCCAGACATGGGTGAACACCCCCAGACTACAAGGCTTTTAACCACCAATTACTCACAGCTTAAGGTAAAGGTGATAATGAAGAAAACTAATCACCCCAGCGGATGCACAGGACCCTGTGATGGCCGACGGAAACCAGTAAAAGGTATGTAAATCTGAATTCTAATACATAGACAGGATGACAACTCTCTATGCATTACAACAATAGAAACCTGCATACATGTTCAGTTATACATGCCAAATTCTAACATAGAGGTGGGATGACAGCCCCTCTAATGCTAACATTTACAGCAAATGAACGAATGCAAAATAGGCACAGCCTGGAACAAGAAGAAGAAATGGAAAGTGCGCAATTGACAACAAAAGAAGCTTGTATCAATTGGAAATGAAGACCAGACGCTGCAGGTTACAAAGTAGTTACAGTCTCCAGAAGTTAGAAGGCTACAATAAGCTCTCATTCATTAAACACTCATCACCTGATTACATCTGAGTTCAGAGTATATATAGTGTTACAATACAAAATATCTCTGTTAAACAATGCGTGGAGGAGCCCATAAATGGCCACCAACCACATTTACTTTTAGAAATGGGCCTCTGATACAAATCTGGCTATGTTTAAATGGATTTAACCCTCTCTGGTGCTCTGCGGTCCTCCTTGGGCAGGTGGCGTGAAATGTGGATGAATTCCATTACTGATAAATGCTTATCTGTTTGAGGCAAGTCCTCTTCTGCTTGGCCATACTGCGAATTGAATGCAGTTGCCTGCTGCGTTGTACTACTCCATGCTTGCTTTGACCAGCTCCGCGCCACTGAGAAATCCTGCCCGCTTTGCCACATTTTAAACATTAACAGTCAATGCATGCATCACTCCTCTATCGGGTCGCCTTTCGGGTCACAATCGCACATGATAGCCGGCCAATCCTCTGTTTGAAAATACATTGAAAAATGTTGCAAAACACTGGAAATTTGCCTTTGGCGAACTTGAAAACATATATATTTTGCTTCCCGGACCCATCAGGTCCGGGCTTCATCGCTATCGGCACCCCCCAAGGCTTCCTTTATATTTCCTCATATTTCGTTATATAACGAAAATGTGCCCAAAATCATTGAAAAGGCCTTAGCGTGGACCCGAAATTTTATGAGAAATAATTTATAGCGCCATCGGGTCCGACTTATCGCATCGCAAACATAACCATGCAAAAGGCCCTGCCCCCTTTGAAAGTGCCGACAGCGATATCACCGCGGACCCGATGATTTATCGAAAACAATGTATAGCGCTATCGGGTCCGGCTTGTCGCATCACACATAACCATGTAAAAGGCACTACCCCCTTTGTAAGTGCTGATGCGATATGCTGACGTGATATCGGCGATGTGATGTCGGCAATCGCATGTCGCCAAATATAAAGGCCCAAACCTCTTTTGTAAGTCCTCCATTGCGACCCACCGATGCGATATCGGCGATCGCTCATTGGTGAGGTCTCCTGTGTCGCTGCCACTGCCTGCCTGCTCCGACTGCGGTATGCCGACACGATCTGGACCGTTGATCGGCCAAATCCAATGGCTGATATGATTTCGGACCCTTAAGCCTGCGATTTGAGATTTTTCATGATTTTAGAGTATGTGTGCCTCCTGATAGTGTATTTCCGCCCTCCCAAGGGCTTTCCTCTTGCGATGGTTTGACTTTGAATTATCCTTAAGAGGATTTTGAACACTTCTGTGTATGCCTTGAACCCTTTTGAGCACCACCAAGCGGATCAAACCTATCTCTAACCATAGGGAATCCTAGCTGTATAGTAGAGCTAACAGTCACTCTATAAAAGGATCTTAGAAATAGGCTAAGATTTTTTTAAATCTTCCATATAAAATTTGCAAGGATTGAATCAATAAAAGATGGCTATAGATGTCTAACATTATTGTTACCTATTTGCTCCATGTATGGGATGCACAAAATGAAATCGAAATCTAGGGGAAGGGGATGCCCGAAACGAAAGTTAGGGGAAAGTGATGCCTAGAACGAGTGCAGTAAATGCAACTGATACCTAGAACGAAATGCACGGGATAATGAGTGTTAATAATGAGAAGAGACTTGTATCAAGGGGACAACACATTGGCGATCCATGCAAAGTGTTTATACAATAGTGAGCCATGTATATGTTTACATTAGGGTAGTGTCACCCTTCTAAACATAAAATATATGTTCTTGTAATTCTAGCGTAAATGTTTATGAACAAATGTTAGCATTAATTAATTTGACACTAGGGTAGTTTCACCCTTCTAAACATAAAAAGATATGTTTTTATAATTTCAACATAAAATGCTTATGAACAGATGTTAGCATTACTTAATTGAAATTCTCTAGATTAATTGAGATTTATCCTAAGTTTCTCCAATCTTGCTCCAATATGAGGCCAAATAAGACCTCTAAATTTCTTATTGGTTGAAATGGCTTTGAAAAAAGCTTGTAGGCTGAGAAGAAAGTTTTTTATTAAATATAAGTTTAAAACAATTGACCTGAATTTTGTGCAAATCAATTACATAGCTCACAGGTTGAGAACGAAATTCTTATAAAATATAAGCTTAAAACAATTAACGTAGATTTTGTGCCAAATAGTAAAAAGGGAGAATATCAATTACAATAGCCCTACAACCCCAAAGGGGCAGGGACTAATATAGAACTTGAGTGAGCCTAATATACAACTTGAGTGGGCCTAATGGTTAAGAGCATGTGTTTCCACCTAAGAGGTCACATGTTCAAAAGTAGAGGGGAGTACAGTATGTATGCCTTCATTGACTTAGTAGTCAAATCGCTACACAAAGATGAATCCTTTGTCTCACAAACAAGAGGGTCTCATACAACAATTTGATGTACAATAAAGTATGTATCTCTTCATTAACTTAGAAATTAAATCGCTACACAAAGATGAATCCTTTGTTCCACAAACAAAAATATCTCATACACTAATTTGGTGTATGATAAGAATACCCACATATATTTTATCCAAAAGAATATTCTTAAGGATATTTCAACCAAACTAATATTCCTTCCTGATTGTCTAAAGCTTTGATAAAAGTAAATAACTAATCCTTTTTAAAATTCAATAATGAAACATTACTTTAATGACTTTACCTTCAAAAATATTATAATTAAATGAAAAAAAAAAAACATTACTTTAATAGCTATACTTTACAAAAGTATTATAATTAAATGAAAAAGGGAAACATTACTTTAATGGATTTGCTTTACAAAAGTTTTATAATTAAATGAAAAAAAGGAAACATTACTTTAATAAGTTTTATAATTAAATGAGAAAAGGAAACATTACTTTAATGGCTTTACTTTACAAAAGTATTATAACTAAATGAAAATTTTATTGAAGACCTTAAAAGGAGTGACGTGAGAGAACATGATTTCAATGTTCGCTATATAAAAAATGGAAATTTGTAAGACTTTGATCTGATCGCTTGTGAAGAGGATGAACCCACCAGAGAGTATTTTGGCTCCACAAAGTTGAAATAGAATAGTGACCCGCCCAGCATGGTCACTGACTCTTGCAGGGATGTCACGCTCACACCCAAAACAATGCAGCTGTACCACCCGCCCAGCATTGTCACGGGCCCCTGCAGGGATGTCACGCACACACCCAACAAAATGCAACTGTAGCCACCCACCCACCACTGTCACGGGCTCCTGCATGGATGGCATGCACACACACAACGCAATAAAACTAGCGAGCTGCCGAGCATAAAAACAAGATGTTGAAGGCGATTTGAGGGCTGCCTGCTTCTAGATTCTGCTGACTGAAACACAGTAATGGCCGAATCAGTAATTCCAATGCAGCCAGACAATGAAACAGAATGAAGTGCAGTAAAGGCATATATAATCATACCAAAATATTTAAAGAACTTTTGGAAGTGACTAAAGTACGATGAGATTGAATTCTTGCGTACTTCTAGGTTCTGCACAGTAATGGCCGAATCAGGGATTTCAATGCAGCCAGTCAATGAACCAAAATGAAGAGCAGTAGAGCTATGGGGAAATTGTTAAAAAAAAGGTTGTGTGGAAGATAATAATGTCAGCTATTCCACGAGAATATGACACCCAAAGGTTTAGTTATTTTCAAAGTAATGTTTTGATGATGAACCCTATACATTAGTTAGTTCGAAATGTGTCTTTTATGTGATTTCTACAGAAAAGGCTCTTCTTAAACTAAAAAACTATATTTATGGTAAGACTGGGGATTAGAATCTCTATTAATAATATTTATATACAATTCAAGAATCTTCTTAAAAGATCTTCTCTTAACAAAATCAATAAAAAATAAAATTACATCATCCCCAAGCAATAGGTGAGGGTCTTTTTCACTCGGTCCCATTCTCATAACTTGTGCATTACTTAATATTTTGGCTTCCTTAATGGATCTACTTAGCCCCTCCATGACTAGTTTAAAGAAACAAACCTTTTTGTAGATTTAAACATATAAGAGATTGAATATTAAGAAGAACATCATAGGAAATAGATATAACACATCTCATGATCTATTGATCAAAATTAAGTTGAAACCATTGTGAATTAATCGCAGTCTCAAGCAAAGCCAACATACTATGTTATAAGATTTTAATAAATCCAACTTGATCACCATAGCTAAAAATTGATTAATTTTGATTATATCTAGCCCCTCTTAAGTTGATCCAAATCTATTAGCTTTCTAAGAAAAGAAATTGTTCACAAGAGATAACACTTCTTCAATCTTACATAAAAAACTTCTAAAATGATGCTGTATACATAACTACACAATAATAGGTATAAAGAGTAAAAAGTCTATAGTCTATCAACTTTGAAATAAGTGTAATGATAGAGTAGAAAGATCCCAATACCTTCCAAATCCTTATGATTTCATCAACAACTCAAACTAAATCATCTCCCAAGGTATTAAAAAACCCAAGGAGAACTCCATAGTCCACTCATCTAAGCTTGAATTTTTATCTTTATGGAAATATAATAACATAGATAGAACCTATTCCTTCGTTCCTCTTCATACATTGAGTGATTTTCCTTTCAAAAACTAGTCTTGGAAAATATCTAGCTTCTTTAACCACAACTACAACATTTTCCCTTTATAGTTCTTTATATACGTCTGAAAATTTTTATGTCTCCAAATTGTTAGTGTCAGTCTTTGAAGCCTTCCACCAGTGATCAAACATGCTCTTACAAAGTGGTATTAGGGTGTCAAAGTCAAATTTTGTCATTTCAGTGAGTCTCCAAGTAAAATTTGGTCACTAGGTATTAGGTCTAGGATTTGTTTTCACTCTTTCCAAAGTTTTCCAAGTGTCGGCCCATGTCACCATTCAACTGAGTCTACCATCATTCAAAGAGTTGTCATCATCATTTTAGGTTCAAATGGGTCAGTTTATACCTTGTTCGTGCTTCATGTTGTACTTGGGTAAGGCTCATTTCCCTCTCTTAGGGATTTGAAGGTAATTTCTCTTGGATGGTCAAATCATCAACAAAACTTGTATCTTGATGCTCACACATCTTCCCCTATCCTTAATATACCTTCTTAAGCACTTCCCATCACTGATATCCCTCAAATTCATCATTTTCCCACAAACCCTAGCTTATTGCTACAATTTGAAAATTTTGTAGGTTAGGTCTGGGTTTTGCCCTTTTGGACCCCTTCCCCTCACTCAATATGTGAAATTCCACTTTTCCCTACTTCCTAACATCCCTCCCTATTCTCCAAATTTTCTGAAGAATTTAGAAGCCCCTTATCCCCTTCATTTTCCTTCATTTCTACAAATCCCCTGTTCCACATATCGAGATAGGTTTTCTTCAAATGATGTTTTTGAGAAATAGAAGATGAATTTGACAAAAGTGATAGAATTTTTTGTCCATCATTGACCCAAGAAAAAAAACCTCTTTTAGTTTTTACACAAGTTTCATGGTTTGGGAGAAATGTCGAAAACATCATTTGCCTCAAGAGGGTTGATGAACCTCTGCAGTGACCTTGGTGAAATCAATTTTTCTCCTATATGGAATGACCCAATGACTTTCTTGATGAGTCAAATGAAAAGTAGACACAAATAACTTTCCAATGAGCTATCATGAACTCACTTTGGAGTTGAGTAAGACCTTCAAAAGTTGATTGCAACAACACTATGCATTTTGGTAGCCTCATTCTGCACATTTTGACCAGTCTTGGGAGATTAGACTTTTGACAGGGTAAATGAATTCTAAATTGAAAAATTCAAGATGGTCTAGAAATTAGACTCAACAAGCTTTCCAACGAGCTACCCCCGCCCAATTTGGACATTGGGAAGGCCTTCAAAAGTGTTATGCAAAAAGGCGCTATGCACCAAAGCCTGGCGCTACGCATAGGAGTGGCGCTATGCACCTGGGTTTTTGCTGCAGTGTATTTTGAACTAGTGTTATGCACCAAACCAGCACTACGCACTTGGGTGAGTGTGCTACACACCTGGGTGAGTGTGCTATGCACCTGGCAGTTGAGTTACAAATTTTTGCAAATTGCATCAAATCACCTCAAAACTTCTCCATTGCCTCTTTACAAGTAAGTAACATCACCATTCTTGCTTAATAGAATTCTTGCATCAGTCTTGGGTTGTTTTGTTTCTCAAAAAATAAAACCCTAGTTTCACTAAACTATGTCCTATATTTTGATTATGGTTGTCCTATATCATATATTTGCCTCTCCCTGAACCCCATCCCCTTATATATAATTCCCTAGACATCATTCCCTAAACTTTTCCCTAATCCCAAAACCCTATACACATACATCCCAAACCCTATATATATACCCCAAACCCTACACTATTCCCAAACCCTACTCACTCCCTACATCCCTTTCCCACTCTTGTTCCACCCTCACCTATTTTCCTATTCAAATATCTTCATGCTCATCTTACCTTCATTCACGAATTCACCACACTGTAGTCAACACAAAGAGAAACAACAATACAACAATGGAGATGGATAGTAAGTATGAAATGGAAGAAGAAACCCATAGTGACAGTTCCAGGGAGAGAGACACTCAGTCCAGAAGGCCTCATAAGGGAGGAAAACATATCAGAGAGGAGCCCACCAATTTGAGGGAGCTGCCAGCTTGCCCATTTGTGTTTTCTGTTTCAGACATCAGTCATGTTTCAGTTTCTGTGAAACGATGGAAAGGGTTAAATCTCATCATGAATTAGCAAGACTGTTTGTGACACATTTGGATAACAAGGAAGTACACCTTGCTAGAGTCACATTCACTTTGTCACCAACTGTCATTTCAAAAGCTGCAAGTATTCCAAATGTGGGAGAAAAGTGGAAAAAAGGTCAGTACATTGACAGAGAGTACTATGAGCCTTACATTAAGGCTAAATATCATAACAAACTCAGCAGAGTATTCCCCTCTAAATTCTTGGAGGACAGTTTTGCCCCAATGATGAAGATCATCATCAAGTACTTTACTTGTGAAGGTAGGTTCTCCAGACTATATGCCTACCACATTAGATTGTTGATGCATTTCACTAGGGTGAGAATTATGAATATCCCCTACTTCATATTCAGAAACATAGAGAAGATGGCATTCATTGTAAAGAAGAAATAATACCCCTAGTAGCTAACCAGCATCTACCACTTCTCTATGATTAAAATCATTGTTTTACATCATCTGAACCTACTTAACATACCATGGGAGACCTACATTTCTCATGAAATGTTCAAAGGCCCTCAAGTCTTTTCATCAGTGCCTTAAGAAGAAGGTGGACCTTCATGCTAGAAAAAGGTCCAAGAAACTAAAATTGTGGGAGTGCCAGTGTTTGTGACATATGAGAGAGGTACTAGGAAACTTTCTACAATTGTCAGGCGAGTATTATCTCCACAAGGTGTGGAAGGGGTCTCACCTTCATCTTCAGGCCATAGGCAAATGCTATCTCCACAAGGAGTGGAAGGGGCTTTTCCTTCATCTTCAGCTAAACAAGTATAGGTTGGGCAGGAACACAAGGGCAAATGTAAAGGCAAGAAAAAGATGCATGAGAAGGATCTTAGTGATGGGCAAGAGAGAGATTTTGACCTTGTTGATCATGAGGAGACACAAGGAGTTGATGTCATTGATTTGGAAACTCAAGGTATAAAGATTAATAAAGACGTGATTATTAAGGAGAAAGAGGCTCATATTCAAGCCTTGTTAGTTAATTTAGAGAGGGAAAAGTGGATCATCAATTATCTAGAGCAATAAAAAAAACAATTAACCGACAAGCAAGTCCTCATGGAGTTACAAATGATAAAGGAAGGCAGGAAAAAGATCAAGGAGGCCAATGTTCCATTAACCCTATTGAACAAGAAATTGAGAATGATAGGGAAACATGGCTTGAGAGGGTCAACATACACCTTGAAAAGCTGCTTGAGAAGGCCAATAGAGACAAGAAGATGCTTCACCACATGGTCTATCACTATATGACCCAGAACAAAATATGTAATATAAGGATCAGGAGACTTAAGCCAAGGTTGAGGAAGGCCTTAAGAAGCAAAAAGGAGCATGACAAGCTAAAAATCTTGGCTGATGCCTCACTAGCCCATCAAAGCAACTAATGATGGAGCCTTGTACCAAATCTGGGCAAGTTTTGGTGAATTTTTGTCACTTTAAAATTTTAAAAGTTTCCACCGGCGCTACGCTTTTGACTGGATTACTTTTTGGAGAAATGGTTTGCATATTTGGATTCGACATGATGAAAACATCAATCCCTGAAAGTTTCAGAAATTTTGGAGAAAATCTTGGTCACCTAAAGGTCAAAAAACCATCAACAAATGACCTTTTTGCCTCTTTTTGGACACACAGAAAATAGCCTTGGAAGATTCCACTTTTGAAGTGGAAAATAACCTCCAAATACAAAAATTCAAGATGTTCCAGAAACTAGACAGGAAGACCTTTCTAATGAGCTATCTTGGGTGCAATTTGGCTAAGGGAAAGGCCTCCAAAATCAGATGAGAAGTGGCGCTACGCACCTAGCAAGTGGTGCTACGCATAGAACCAGTTTGCTCAAAAATCCAAATTTCACCTACTTTTTCTACAAGTTGACTTTTTCTCTAATATTGGATGAATTTATGATTGTAAATGATGCTATTCTATGTAAATGTAAGTTTAAAATTACCTTAGAGGCTAGATTCATCATTTTGAAGTGGTTTGGGGGTCAATGAATCAGTTTCCATGGTTTTAGAGGCAAGTTGTTCCACTACCTATATTCCTATTCCTAGTTTAGATATGGTTGAAACAATCCCTTATCTCTTGGATTCGGCCCCTGATGGCTAGCATAGGTGGTTTTCATGTCTATATTATGTATTTTCTTCCTCATTTGTAAAGGTTAGACTCTTGTGGATGCTTTGAGCTACATTGTACATCTCTACAGCAGTTTGGCAAGGAAATAAACCAGGATTTGCAGCTATTTTTGTGGGATTCTTGTGGTAATGTGTTTTTACATTGCTTCTCCTTCTGTCATTAGTTTTTATCATGTGTTATATGTGTCAAAATCTATTTCATTCTTCTTAACTAAATGAAATCAAGATAGATATGTGGAATACATTGGTAACAGTGCTCTGCCTTGGGAATACATTTAGTTTTTTATGTTTTCAGCTATCTGAAGAGGACTCATGATCCTTGCATTCCATCCTCATCTCCTCACCAGTCTTAGACCTACCATCTCACTCGATTCCAAGTGCCAAAACACCTACCTACCTCGCCCCACAGAACACCCTACGATTCTTACTTGATTTCTTGGACCCAAAGCTGCCTGCTCCATTTGATCCAATGACAAAACCATCAAAATCAACCAAAAACCCTAGATCTACTATACCTAGCCTAAAATCCATATTTATTTCAGTCATCTCAACTGAGATTGACAAGGAGAGAGCCCTCTCCCAACCTGGTAGGGCTAGCTACCCGGTTAAGCTTGGTTTGTGGTTATCCTAGGATTGCCTCCCTTCAGCTTGAGGTCGATCTAGGCTCTAACACAAATCATCCAACCCTTGGAAACTTCTTATGTAAACACTCCTTCACTCTTAAATTCTTAAATAGTATTTGTACTCTTCATATGATTTGCAAAGTTATAGAAGCATTTAGTGTTTTGATCTCCTAAGGTCAGCTAAGAGGCTTTAATTTTCATTCTCCAATGCCATCAATAAATTCACATTCTTGGACTCTATTTTTTCCTATTAATCTCTTCCACAAAAAAATATTCCTAACACAATCCTAGAAAACATATTTAATATTTCATCTTCAATTTCCTTAAGTAGAATATTTTTTCCTTTCCCAAAAGATCACCTTCTCCTTCATGAACTAAATAGCAATTATAAATTGTTCACTAATCAAAGATTTGAGGTAAACATCAAATGTTTTCCACACTTTCTTCACCAATTAATGAAATTCATCATTTTTCAAGCTAGCGAAGATTAAATTTGAAGGGGGGTCCTAGCTTATTTTTACTACTTTAAATCTCATATAAAATGGCATTAGGATTTAAGCATCTATTAGGGTCTACCCATGATTTATATCTATCCATCCTTGAAGTAGTTTCTTTGGAACCAAAAATATGTTTATACGCTTTGGGATCCCTATTGATCCCACACTATTATTCCTCCAAGTAGAGCACATTGCTATTGGTTCAACTTCAACTAAACCTACTACCTCATAGTGATATTTGAAGAATATACATGTTTGTCTAACTTGATGACTATGCTCTATATTTCTCTCCTAATCAAAGTGAAATCCATTCCCACTATCTCATAATTGTATCATCATCCTAACAACAATTTAGTGCAAAATTCATTTCCTATAAAGTTTGTTCTTTCTCATAGGGTCTATAAAGAATCCTAAACTACTATTGAATATCATGATGCATAGACATGAAAAAGAGGCATAATATTTTATTAGTTTGAATTTTTTTTTCCACCTAATTATAATAACCAATTGAAAGAGCTAGAAAATCGTAACCCATTAGACACCTTCTTTGTTCAACAACTAGATAATTACCCCTATCTAGAAATAAATTGTAAATTTTCTCTACATGCGTTAGGTGTTTGAGAAATATATTATTATTTTCACTTCCTAGAACATTAATGTTCATTAAAAATACATTTATTTAGAACAATTATTATGGGGTGATCTTACTTTATGTACCCTTGTAATCAATCATCATCATTCTTATTTCCCTCTTTAACATTGAGTTAGGGCTTAGGTCTCTAGATGAATATTTTCTTAATCCCCTAGAAAATGTATTGTCCTTAAATTCCTCTCTTCTTATATTGATGTCACCAACATCTTTATTTATAGAAACAACCCTATTTCTCCACTAAATACAATATTTGAATTTGAGTTGGAATCTATATCATAAGAATGAGAAAAACATTTATCCCCACCCTCATTAATTATAAAAGTATGGTGTGTATGCTAGGATATATTCCTACCATTTCCATTACTTCCTCCTCCAATACGCATCTTTACTACATTTACTCATATACCCCTTGAATAAGGGGCAATTTTTTAAAAATTTATAATATTTGTCTTCACGAACTTACCGATAGTGGCATTGCCATCATTAGAGAATGGAACATTTAGGTATATTGTAATGTTTAGTTCTTTCATGTGAAGTTCTGCAATTGTTCTGTAAACTACTATTTATATTCAATTGAATAATTTGGCATTATAGATTTGTAAAAATAAACTAAAATTTATACCATGAAGGTTGAATTCCTTTTATATTCTAGATTTGTTATTAATGTTTTGTTGTTTACGCATGGAATAGACATATGGAAAATAGAGAGAAGATAAATATAATCACTCACAAAACACAATTAAGTCCAATACATACTTCAAGAATCCCTTATGAGATAAAATTAAGTTGGAAGGTGAGGCTACTCTTCTCTCTTTTCGTTGCAACGAAAATGATGCAAGTACAAAGCAGATGGCTCTCTCTTTATAAAATATCCTAACCTATGGCCTGTGGACTACTATAAAATACACACCCCATCTTTTATGATCTCTTTCTATCCATACTTATCTACTATATTCTACAATGGAACAAAATGAAAGCAAATATAATGGAACCCCTTTCCTCCTACTATCTTGGTTAATTATAACAAAACCTAATAGCCAATTAAAGTTGAGTTTGACTCCTCCAAGTCCTAAGTATAGTTACAAATTTCACCCTTATAGAGTCCTCTTTATAGTCTCAACATGGACACCCCATTTTTCATGAATAAGAGGGGTTATTATGTCATCTTCTTGAATTATAGTGGTTAATCACAATATGTCAACTTCTAGGAGGTATAAATTTTGCATATGAATTTCAATTAATGCCTTTCTTACACTCTTGGAAAGGTATCTGAGTGTAGAACCACCATTAAGTGTCCCAATGCTTGAGAAATAAAGTTTACTACCAGCAAATTTTATTTAAGGCCTCAAATTGGCACTAGGATGTTTTATACCCCAATTCTCTCAAATAGGTATCATCGATAAAAAATTCTCTTCTAAGTTGATTCCTTCAAGTTTTAAAATCTAAAAGCATCGAGACAGATCATAAATAATATAATAATCCAATCTAGATCATGACTTCCCACCTTGGGAGGATTTTTGTTCCCAAAAGATTTACTAAATGAGGTGGGTAATTTTTTCCTCTCCCTCCTCCCTAGACTAGAGTACCATTCAACCTTTCTTGTAAGATATCCTTTAAAACCAATCTTCTAAAAATCATGTTTTCTAGACCTCTTCTATAAAATACTATCCTCTCTAAAATCTTCCTCTGCATGTGGAGCTAAGTCCTCTATGGAAGGTAGGACTTACTCCTCTTCCTAATCCAACATGGAAGGCTCGTAGAGTTTCTAAAATTCCAAAATCACTGCTAAGAAAATGCACATGTCTGAGGGTATATTTAATTTATAGGAATTATCTCCAGTCTTTTCTAGTATCTTTAAAGAGCCATATTGAATATCTTTGATTTTATTACGATGACCTTGTACCCTCTCCTTATTCAACTATAACCATGCTTAATCTCCCACTTTGAATGACCTTGGTGTCCCTTGTTGATCATACATAGCTTTATATTTTTATTTTGACTTATTTACCACCTCATATACCTATAAATGGATTTCCCTGCTCTTCTCAATGAATTTTCCTACTCTTAAAGCATCCCATGTGGGATCCTCACTCACTCCTTATTTCCCATATTTAACATCTAACAGAGAAGATGGAAAATATCCAAAATAAAGTATCATATGGTAACTTACCATTTGAAGTGTGGATTTCTCTTTTGAAGGAGTGTAGTGTATAATCTAAATTTTCATTCTGCGTCCTGAGATACTTCTAATTCTATCCCCTCAAAATATGTACCAAAGTCTCATTGATTACCTTCGTTTTCCCATCTATCTATGGATAAAATGTTGTATACCTATTCAATTTTGTGCCCATCTTCTCTCACAATGTATTCTAAAATGCACTATGATATATCATGTCCCTTTATAAAATTATGCTCCTTGGTATCCCAAAGTGCACCCACACCTATCCAAAGAACAAGTTTTCTACTTCATGCTCCAAGATGATATTTTTACAAGGCATGAGAATGCACATCTTACTAAACATGTCAACTACCACAAACAAGTCGCCATGCCACTTCTTGTTTATTGGTAAACCTCCCATAATGTCCATAGAAATGTTAGTTCAAAGATGAGTGGGTATAAGTAAGGAATGGTATAGACATATTTCATACTACTAGGCTTCTTGGTACAACAAAGTATACATCCTTTAATGAACCTAGTTACATCATCTTGAATCCTAGGCCTGTACACACACATCTGCAAATTGGAAATTATCTTCCCAACCCCGAAATTCCCTACAACATTGGAGGTGTGATTCTTTCTAATTAGTTGCAATCACTAACCTTTAGGAACACATAACTTGTCCATCTTGTATAGAAACCCATTCTAGAGATGGTAGTCAACTATGTTATCACCATCATCCACATGAGTTTGGCCCTATAGCTATTGAAACACCCCCATGAAGTCCTATTGCTCTATATATGCCTTTATGTATGCATCAAGGGTGAAAGGCTCCATGTGCACTAGAGCTCCTAAAGATATGGTTTTTTATGTGAGTGGCCTTGAAAGCATCTCATCCAACTTATTTTCATTATCCTTCTTTCACTTCATCACTAAATGATCAACCTTGTAATCCACTTCTCACTTGTAATCCCCTATTCGTTGTAACCTACTTCGTACCTACATGTATTATAGCGTCTAGATATATAGGTGGATAATCGTCTCTTTACCCATAAAATAATTTTTCCACCTTTTGACAATTTGTTCTAGGGCATGGAGCTCCTTTTCATAGGTAGGGTAGTTGAGAACCACCTCATGATATACATCATAATGGTAGCATAGAGGCCTTCCTCCCTACATCAACACTACTTCCATGGCATACACACTCACATATGTCTCCACGTCAAGGATAAATTTCAACTTAGATTATGTGGGAATCGACGCTTTACTTATTTTCCTTTTTAGCTCTTCAAATTTCTTTTCTTGCCCCTTCCCCCACTAGGAAATCGTTTCACTCATTGTTATGGTATGGAGTATTTTGGCTATCACTAAAAATGAAGATATGAATTTTCTTAGATATTTTGTTTCCCCTACAAAATTCTTAACTTATGAACCATTGATAGGCACTAGCCACTTTTTGATGGCCTCGATATTTGCAGGATCTATGCTAATCTCCCCTACACCAAAAACTGATGTCAAAACTCATACTTCTTGATAATTTCTAGTAGTTCATTTTTCGTCAATGTCTCTAGCACCTACATCAAATGTGATATGTGCTCCTCCCAAGCAGCATTATATACTAGTATATCATAAAAAATGTATCTAGATATGGGCCCAATATATCATTCAATAAATAATTGAATGTAGTTATTATTGCATATACCAAATGGAATGACTAACTAATCATACAAACCTTGTCTATTTTTTAAGGAAATCTTTCAAGTATCTTATTTTTTTGACTTGAACTTGGTGATACCTTGATTTTAAATCTAGTCTGATGAAGTATTTTCCATGTTTCAATTGGTCACATTAATCATCAATCATGTGTAGGGGGTATCTATTATTAAGAGTAAATTTTGTTAATGCCCTTTAATCAATGCACATTTTCCAACTCCCATCCTCCTTTGTCACAATCATGATGAGTGACCCACATCCTGAGGTACTTGGTCAAATAACACCCTACTTTAGTATTTGCTGTAATTTCTTATTCACCCTGCTTTTGTTTAGAACAAACTGTATATATCTCGATGTTTGACAATTAAGATTCTAGAAACAATTGGATCCCATCCTCTAGTTCCCTCTTGGGTGGTATCCCTTCAGGCTCCTAGAAAACTCCCTTATATGTTTGTAGCAAGTCTTCTAGTTGTTTTATATTTTCCTTAGTGCACCCTTCTAGGGATGTCTTTACTCTCATTAACTCTTTTATAAATTGATTTTCTATGAAGAATAATAAAACATACTTCTCATTAGAACCGTTTAATTTCTTATCTTGGTTGGCACTTACTAGTGTAATCTTTTGACATAACCTTATGTGCATTTATAATGAAGGATTATCCATCCTTGATGAGGAAGTATATGTTGGCTCTCTACATGAACATTACATTTTACATGTACATATAGGAACTCCCAAACTCAATGCCACACACATCAAGTTGAACTATATCCAATTCTACTTCATCAAAAAGATCAACAATGATATCAAATTTAATTTTACACTATGTTTTTACCTTTATCTATGCCACCTTGTTGACACATCCCAACGGATATGTGCTAGGATTGTCATGAACCTCCAATCCAAGTTTCTTAACTAGATCTAGTGCTATAATATTTTTTTGTGTCCCTAAGTTAAATAATAAATTATTTTTGTCTTCTTTACCTATATCTCTATATGGAAGAATTTGGTCATCTCCTTCTCTGCCTGTTGTTGAAGGATACCTAAATTCACCTCATTCTACACTAATGTTTATACAATATTCTCATCCACATCCAAGCTACTTTCCACCTAATTTGAATTTGTGGCTATGAAATATTTCTTCTTCATGTCCTTATTTTTGTTCTTTTGATTGAGGTCTAGATGTAATTTCCAACACTTATCCTCTATGTGGCTATAAATATTTTAGGCAGTAGTGGTTTCTAGGATAATTTCAATGGTGTATTTTGGCTATTGTGTTCTTTTCCTTTCTTCCTTTTTATCTTCTTCTTACCCTCCTTGAAATCTTCCTAGTGTTCCTTCTACTATGAGTCACTAGATTTCTAATGCTTTTTGCCTATCCTTTCCAAATATTGCTTCTACAAACAAGCCTCATGCACCATTCATAGTTTAAGAATCATCACTTACTTTTGCAGATGATTTTAATTTTTCTAGATCGCCCAAATACTTGAGGGGTAAGTTTGGGTTCCTAGGAGAGATACTCAACATTAATTCCATCTTCCTAAATTATATGGTGTACTTTTGTACACTCTGCCCCTGTCTCTACTTGAAGGAATTCCTCTAGATCCATTGGCCTTTATATACATAATAGGGTAGAATTTGGACTTGACAAGAGTTTTAAAATTCTCCCACTTAGTTGTTAGAGGATCTCCCTCCCATGTAAGGGATATTTTGTGGATTTAGCACTAATTTAGAACATGGCCTTCTAAATTCCAATGAGAAAAATGAATTTTTCCATTCCTCCTCTCTATGGTGAACATTAAAATAAACCTTTAACTATTGAAACCAATGATTTAATTTCAAATCATCTATCTCACCTTGATACAACTTCATATCCATCTTCACTTCCATCTTCAAGAGAGACTTGAATGGTTCACAATGCTTGAACTTGACAAATTTTTCTTAGGTTTCCTAAACTCCTTCTCTAGTTCTTCTATATCCCTCAAATTTCCCTCTAATTTGACCTTTAAGTTGAAAGCCCCATATTCTCCGATCATCCTAAGCTTACTGGATAGGATTTCCATGTGGAGGTTCACATTAGGATTTATATCTATAGTTTGCACTTACAACAACAACAAAATTTCCTCTTCTAGATCTCAAATATTAAATTCATTGGACATGGGGTTTACTTGTATGACTTTCTTCTTAAATTAATTTGATCCCTTACAAATTCCATAAAATACCCAAAGAAACCTACTCCAATATCAATATAATTTGTAATCTTCTATGGATATTTCATTATATGTTCATCACAAAATATCTATGAAAATACACCTAAGTCTATATTATGAAGGCTTAATTCCATTTAAGTTCCAGATTTGTTAATACTATTTTATTTCTTTAGCATGTAATAGATAATATAAAAAAATAAAGAACATGTAAATAGAGTCACTCACAAACCACAATGAACACCAACATATGCTCTAGGAAACCCTTATAGGAGAAAACAGAAATAGAAGGTGAGGATGCTCTACTCCCTTTTGTTTGGAAACAAAATTATTCAAGTGCTAAGGAAATGGCACTCTCTATGTAGTTTTCCAAGACTTCTGGCCCATGGGATACTATAGAATACAAACCACCTCATCTATTATGCTCTCTCTGTATCCACACTTAGCTATTCTATTCTACTATGGAATAAACTGCAAGCAAATAGAATGGAACCCCTTTTCCTCATAGTGGCCTAGATATAACACATCCAATAGGCAACTAGGTGTTAAGTGTGTGTTAAGTTTGACTTTGTTAACTCTCAAATAGAGTTGCAACTTTTACCCTTCCAGAGTATTATTCATAATTCCTACATGGATATCTCTTTTTCCATAAATAACAAGGATGACTTGGCATCCTCTTGAATTATGGCGGTCAATCATGATAGGCCAAGTTTTAGGGGGCATATAAACTTCGATTGTTGTCTTTCTTGCATTGTTTGAAATATCATTGGTTGAAGAATAAGGTCACTAGATCCAATGCTTAATAAGGAAATTTTTAGCCCCAAAAAAAATATTTCATGCCTCAAGATGGCCTTGGAAGGTTTTAGGCCTTAAGTCTCCGAACTATGTCTTGTTGATAAAACTACTCTTGAAAGTTGATTCCTTCAATTATTCTGCTCTGAAAGCATTGTGATGGGTGAACAATAATATAATGATCTAATATGGATCGTTCAAAAACTTTGGGAGCTTAACAAATTTGATATCTAAAATATGTTCAGAGGCTTTGTCTTATTGCAAGGGAGAAGAAGAGACCCCAACTACAATATTAACAACCCCAATCTATACAAGCATTTATTTATCTTTGTGATTAATACTATGTCATGGCCCTACAATATCCTTATGCTTCTTGACCTACTTTTCCACCATTTATTTAAGGCACTGAGATTCAACTTGATGAGGCATCAAAAAATCCACATGTTTCTTTTCCTACAAATCCATCTCATAAATGGATACTCATAGTCCTAGTAAATGTTTCTACATTTGTGGTAGAGTGAAAAAAAGTAAGGGAATGTTTATGTAATGAAAAATGTCTATATACATAATATCACCAACTACTTATCTATAGATTTTTATAGGTGACCCCTTACATAAATTTCCACTAACAATCAAGTTATTAATCATTAAGGGTTTTTATTGTAAGAAGTTTCCACCATAATAGTCTTACTTAGTAGATTTTATGTTAGTTAAATATATTTATAATTCCAAAATTCTAATTGACACCTTAGAATGTTGACCCATACTAGGGTATTGATTGTAACCTCCTTTGATAGATTCAAGTAGGGTTGCCAAATATTCAAGGATAAGAATGACAAAGCTTCAAACCATTTTGGCACATGAGATCAATGCATAATCCTTAGTTCTAAATAAGTACCTTATCCAACCTATGGTAAAGAAATGAAAGGAAAGTTTATAACCTATGATCAATGCCAATATTTTTTTAATGACTTATTCAAATATTCCATAAAAAATATCTACTTATGTATTTAGATACCAAGGATTTATCATTGAACTACAATAATTGGTTGAACATCAAGTCATCTCCTACAACTAGCCTAGCCCTATCTTCTCTTTGATTTAGAAATTTATGATGCTTCTTTGGTCCACCAATATTTATAATAGAAACCTTGCAACACACCAAGGTAACAAAATATGACCCATATTTAATGATGCTTGTGCCTTTACATAGATTCTTTGGCTAAGTGGAGTTTGAACACTAAAGTGACCCCCCTGCATGGTCATAGTATCAATGTGAATGTAACAAATCTTGGGAAAAACTAATATATTAAAACCATTATTGTGAAAAGACTTGATATCAAACTTCTCATAGGTTCCCTTCAATAATTCATTGTTGCCAAAACCATGAACACATAGTTGATCCAAAAGTTAGTACCTCTACTGGAAAAACTTTAAAGGAATTGTCATTTGAAATTGACTACCCTAATAGTACTGCAATGTCCTCATTGATCACAAAGAAAAAAAGGTTGAACATTGCCTTAATCTAATGCCCCTCTCCACCACCACCTTGAAAGACTTAGATAAACAAATAGGAATTTGATATTAAAACATCATATTATCAAAATAGTCAAAGAGTTGTTTATGCTCCTCCACAGTTGAAACAAATCCATGTGTGTGTGTGTGGAAGGGGCATGTGGGTTAGCTATAAGTTAGGACCAACAACCTTATAATATTCAACATATCAACTCTATTTAGAATTTGGATGAAATTACCAATTTCTTTTACATTGAGATGTAAAAAATTCCTCTCAACACAATCAAGCGCCATAATAATATGAAATACATGAAATTATACAATATAATTTTTTTTTTCTAAGCTAGTACAAAAGATTTTATATTAATATAATAAGTGTTATGTTGATAGCATATGATCACCAAAAAAGTTGATCTGTGATATGGACTGTGATAATAGTTGTTAATCTAAGTACTTTGACAGAGACTTTTAGAAGAAACTACCATGGAAATGGCATACTTTACAACATCACCCGATGTGGGGATTGACTTCGGAACAACTTTTCTTTCCTTTCTTTCTCACAACCTTAGTATAGCCTATAGAGGGCAAGTCAACCAAGGTAATCTGCAGATTATTGTTGAGAGTTGAAGGTGCCTCCTTGTTGGATTCAGAGGAAGTCGATTCACGAACACATTTCAACATACCCGAAGAAACATCTTTAACAACCAATTCCCTATTTCTAGAGTGGACTAGGATCCCAACGAAATTTGCATTTGTATTGATAATTTGGTCTCGATCACCCTGAAGCATATCATCACCATCACCCTAATCCTCTTTGTCAATAAAAGAAGAAGGCTCACCCTCCATAGTGGGTTGTCTGCAAGGTTTCCAACTTTTTGAGTTAGAAATTATGTTATGTCACTTCTTGGGAGAAATTAACCTACAACAAGAATTCTATAGATGTCCAATTTAAAAATAAACACAACACTAAAATATTGTATTCTCATAATCTAGAAATTAAATCTAACTATAATCACCAATTTTTAAACACAATTAAAAAACCCAAATTAATATAAATAAATTTTATTTTATTTTATTTTAATTTAAATGATAAACTCCACACACAATCATTAATTTCATCAACTAATTAGGAGTAATACCCCAAACTTTAATACAAACTTAAAGTATGCGAAAATTTTAAAAAGATCACTAAAATTACTTCGAACTTATTAGTTTACAAATTGAAATATAAATACTTTGCATATATTATCACACACTTTAGCAATTTAGTGAGTATTATGAACTTCGAAATCTAAACGTTTTCCATGTGCGTCTTAATTAGTAAGTATTTTTCAAAGTACCTAATATGATAAATTTGGCCATGGCCATTTTAATGGATTGCATAATTTTAATTTGTCCTGGCCATTCTGATGGATTGTATAATAAACTTTGTCATAATTAACCAGCACTTTAGGCGATGATAGAAGGAAACTAAATAAGTGTATATCATTTTTCTTTTAAGTTGAGAGGTTACTCATAGAATAATGGAATATATAATAGTAACTTTTAAATTCATTGCATCATTCTAACACATGCCTAAAAAGTATTTAGAGATGAATAAAATAAAATAGGTATTAAATTAAGTTGTATTTTATATGTAATTATTAGTTTGATTTTGCAATTAATGCGTTTTATAAAGATTATATTTAAATTATCATTTTTTCCATGGGAAAAAATCATACCATCTGTTATATATAGAAATTTACATAGCATATGTTGAGCATTTCTGAAAGACTTGTTTTTCGCCCTTTAAAAGGGAACAAGCAGTCTCAACTATTTGAAAATACCTGAAAACAGAGCAGTTGCACAACAGTCCCACCATCAAACCAAGCCAACAGCCCAGTCCTTTCCTTGCACACCTCTCGGGATCCTTTAAAGGATAAAATGTCCGAGAAAGAAATGTGTAGTAAAACAGAAGTTGTGAGTCTATGAAGACAACGAGGCAACCAAAAACCTCTGAGAATCCACAGTAAACACTATACAGATTCTTGTACAAAGAAAAAACAAAAAACCTTGATTTAAAACAGAGAGCCAAGACCTCCTTTTAAAGGAAAATAGCCCTGGTACCCTGAAGAAGTTTCTTCAAAATTTGTAGCAATAACAAAAAGAATCAGTTCCTAATATGTACAATAACAAGAACAGTTTTCTTTAAATCAATATCTTAATAAAAAATGGGTTGTTCGAGTGGTCGAAGCACCCCATTTTCTTCGTCCATAGCTGTCCATGACCCGATATCATGCTCAACACCCTCTTTAGATAGGCGATCAACATCATGGTTCCTTTCCTTATAAATATAGCAAAGAGATATCTCTGCGAAACAACATTTAAGTCGAGAAACTTCTTTAAGTGGAGGATGTAAAATGAAAATTCTGCAATGATGAGTCCCATTAAACCATTTGACAATGTTCATTGAATCCCCAAAAATCTGGACTGCTCTCACGTTCCTAAGGATAAGCCAACATAGGAGGTAGTGTAAGGCTTTCAGTTCAACAAAGTTATTGGATCCCTAACTAATACCAACAGATGCTTTAACAAGCTTTTCCTTTGATAAATGTATAGTTAGATCAGATCCGCAATGTCCATTAATGTCAGAGGCCCCGTCAAAATAAGCCCACGAAGTTGAATATCTAATAGATTCTCTACAAATAGCTCTAGTAGTAGGAGGAGCTTGTGGAATAGGGATACTATCATAAATAGTAACTCCTTCTGCAGCCAACCTTCCAATCGGGAAGAGAATATCTTTAAAAATGACCTGATTCCTGGCAAGCCAGGTCCCCCAAGTTATGAGAAGTGGGATGGATCTCTCTCTGTCATTTGTCACTTCTTGCCACCATCTCTGCCAAGCTTCCAAGACTCCCTGCCCTTCCCATCTAAAAGGAATATTGCAAAACCTTAGCATTTTAGCCCATAGGCTAGTGTTAAAGGGACATAAAAGGAACAAGTGTTGTACTGTTTCATTACTATTTTTATAGAGGGGGCAATAGCCAAGACCAATCCTTCCTCTTCTTTGAAGAAAATCCCAAGTGGGAACTTTCTGTAGCAGGACACACCAGAAGAACAGTCTTGTTTTTGCTGACCCTTTTAACTTCCAAAGTGGTTTAACCCACCATGTCGGATTTTTCTACCCCTTTTGAGACATCAACCATTTATACCCCATCTTTGGAGAGTAAAGCCCATTTTGGGCAAAGACCCATCTGAGTTCAGCCAGGGATTCAGAGAACGTCAATGATGAGTTGAGAAGGTCCCTTCTATAACTATCCCATTCCTCTAGTCATTCTTCATCCAAGTGCAAATCTCTTTCCTGAATCCACCCTTGACTCCATATGGTGGAAACCCGGGGATCAGCCACCTGATTTAAAGTGTAGAGTCCCCTATTTGTTAAAGCCGAAACCAGACCTTGAAACAGAGAAAAACTCTCGGTACATCCTATCAAGGGGTATTTACCCAGCCTGATCTGGGTTCCATCCCCCACACTCCATGCCAAACCCTTCTCAATAACTTTGACAGAAGAAACCACAACCTTCCAAACCACCGAGGAGTTTTTGGAAGTCTTTTGTAGCAATCTAATCCAGTCTAGCATTGATAGAGGATCAACATATTTTCATTTAGTAATAGAGGACCATAGGTTCTCAAAAGAAATGAGCCTCCAGGTGAGCTTTGCAGCTAGAGATTGGGAGAAGCATGCAAGATTTTTTATACCCCAGCCTCCCCACTCTTTAGGTCGAGTCACTTTATCCCAAGCAATCGAAGGGGTAACTTTCTCTGACTTGGACCCCGCCCA
>APFE030979748.1:0-11630 GCA_000404065.3 Pinus taeda
TTCATAATTCAATGTATTTTCACAAAAATTAAAAATCATATAGTAAATTATAATTGATTCAATTTTTTTTAGTTTGGTTTATTAAATTATTCTCCTTAATAAACAATATAAAAAAAATAATAATGAAATCATTACATGATATTGAATTACACCGAAGGTGTTTTCATTGTGGGCTTGGGGTCACTAGATATTGTTCACCCCAATCAATAGAAACCCTCTATTTTCGTGGCAATTTGATTGGTGTGTTTGCCTTGAAGCTTTTGAGGTTGTGCAGTCTCCGCTATTTGTCTACCATGGTGTGATCTAATAATTTTTGAGCTCTGGAGACTTCACAATTTGTTTAGCGTGGTTGACCTACAATTCTAGAGACTATGCGAACCCTACAATTTCCTTTCCATAGAACCTCTTCAAATGCGCAAAGAAGATCTTCCAGGTCGAAAGTATATTCGTTGCCCTCAAAGAATACAAGATTATTGTGTTCCACGATTTATAGTAGATCAGAGCTTTGCAAAGCATCAACAACAAACTAGTCTCCCTTTCGATAACAACATAGTGCTTGTACATGAGTGTGTTGGCCACCATAGAAAACACGAAGCACATCTCTATGGATATTGAATCCATGAAAATTTCCACGATCTGAAAATAGAGGAGAACTTTTCCTCTCAAAAAATGACCGTCCACTAACGGTTTGTAAGTAAACAAATTGGGTCTTAAAAGGTAAACAAGTTTCACAACTTCTTCAAGATGGTGAGTTTGGTTTTCATATGAACTTTTAAGAGTAACACATTCACATGCACTCAAAATGACAAAACATGAAGAGAAGAACCAACATTTGATGACGGAGTTCACCCCTCCTCGGCTACATCTTTGGGCCTACTCCAACAATTAGATTGCTCTATTGATTTCAATGGCAAATAAGTATACACAAATAGTTGATAGTACAGTGGCTTGTTTCTCCTACAAAAGAACATTCTCCTACAAAGACTTCTCACTCCAAAAATATGGCTCCCTACAATAAGTCATGAAAATTTCAACAAAAAAAGACTCATACATTAGGTCCATGTACTCAACCTGAAATCTAAACACAAAAACACACAACAATTCTACATTGAAGTATTGAAAAGAGTTGCTCTCATGAACACATAATGAGAAAAGACTAAAAGGAACTGCTTCATTGAAGTAACAATTACTACAGATGGAATTAGAAGGATGTAAAACTTATGACTAGTCTCTCCCCATGCTTCCAAAACACTAATTGTCTTTGGCACTAAAAGACTTGAACCTGCAAAAATTCCTTCATAAAATACTCAAATTAGAAAACTGACGTTGTCAATGAGTTCAACAAACTCAAAAACCCACATATAGGCTCTTATTGAGCTCAAAAAGGTTAAAATTGAGCAAGTTATGCTTCTCCAAGCCAAGCTCTATTATTTATCCTACAATTTGGCCAAACCTCCAAATTGTGCAACATTTTTGCCCTTTTCATAGTTTGTCGAGCTACAATTTCGCCCACAAAAGGTACATTTTATTGCCTCATTAAATTTCCCAAATACTCCTATGTGCAAAAATAGGGCCACATGGAGCACCCATAAGGTTGGGGATTGGGGCCAATGGTCCACCCCCGCCAGCTTGGCTCCTTCTCCGTCAGGCAAGGTCATATGGTGGCGATGTGGTCGGAGGCCGGGGCCAACTTCTTGCCCTGACCACTAGAGCTCCCTATCTCCTCGTCGTTGGTTACACGAAGTCCCATAACATCGGGGGCTAGGGATGAATCCCCACCCTCCAATCTAATAACACCCTCCTGACTCGTGCAGGGTCATATGACATATTCTTTGACTATGGGCAAGGGATGGTCCCTGCCCCCTCTGACTTCCATCATGGGCATATGCATTGTAACATGACTTGGAGATCAGGGCTAGTTACCCAACCCCTCCTCCCATATTTGAAAGCAATCAAACTTAAATATAACCTGACACCCATATGGCTAGGAACCAACCTGATGCCATGATGGTAGGGCATGGAGTTTGTGTGCGGAAGGTCTAGGGGTCAAACCTTGCCAAGGCCTTTGAGGCTAAACATGAGAAATTTGACCAATTAGGAGGCACCATGTGACAACCTCTGATAGGGCCACTTGGTGGCCTTCTATTGGGCCACCAAAACTACTTCGACCAATAAAATGATGCCAACACATCCATGTACGGTCCGACACTTGGCGGGATCTGATTATCCCTCCAAACGCCAAGTTGGCATGCTAACATCATCATGACATCAACAATATAGACTGCCTAGTCAGCAACCCAGTTAACCTATCTACAATATTTTTTTGTTGCTAAAAATGTTCATAACGCCATAACTTCTTCCTATGATGTCAGATTGAGGCGATTCAAGCGTCGTTGGAACCAGGACAACAAACATTACGACTTAACGTTGGTTTCAAGAGATTCTAAGTACTTTCATTTTAAGCCTATTTTTAATCTTTGGATCATGCCATCTCGGTAATTAGCTATCTCTACAGTGCAAATTCCTATAAAATAAAGCATGAAAGGGGTAACTAGAAGTAAAACTAGATTAGACTAAATGAGATTATGCAATCATCATTTGCAGAAAGGAAAGGTTAAAGAACAACAATCAAACACTAAACGAATAAGATGGACACATTAAGACATGTGTCAAACTTGGAATTGACTTTAGCAAATGAGTTGGGTATCACATGGTTAAAGAACATGAATCAAATACTAAACGAATAATATGGAGGCATTAAGACATGTGCCAAACTTGGAATTGACTTTGGAAAATTAGTTGGGTATCACATGCTAACCATTAAAATTCCTTATGTGACTTTATTACTATAGTAAAATTATCTACAAGTAAAATGCCAAGATAACCATCATACAGACTTAATGATTTCAACTTACTCTCATGCCTATTAGCAACTATTTTCTCACCTACACTTTTAACAATGTCCAAATGCAAGTTGGACTTCATATGAATTTTATGTTGATGTATTACTAAACATACGTGTTGACCTAGGTTGTCATTGATGTCAATATGGCAATATTCTAGATACTAGATGACAATATGAAGCCAAGGTGAAGCAGAGCAGATCCATGAAGAGACAGGAGCAAGGCCATCAAGATAGCCAAGCCATAAGCAGGAAGAGTTACTAAAGAGGCATATCAAAGCATATTACAGGACATCAGAGCACGAGAGGCATTCATATATGCAAGGAGGTATTTGAAAGACACTGCCAAGCCAGAGGAGCCACATTGGAGCAAGAGGAGCTACAAGAGGAGCCATATATATATGTAATATATTATATATATATATATAGATATAATATATATATAATATGCAAAATAAGTCTCAGAGCACAGAGCAAACAAACGGCAGAACAAGCATAATAATTGCCATATAACGCAAAGAAGAGGAGCATAGAGCCAACAGAGGAGATCAAACTATCAGAGCAAATAGAGAACACAGATACCATCAGAGCAAACAGAAGATGCAAAGACCATTAGAGAGAATATATTATTATAGTATATTATATAGATAATACAGGTTAAACGAAACAACGGAGAAAAATACATTAGGAAAGGAGAGGAGATATATAAAATATATATAAATATAAAATATATATAAATATATATATATATAGATTGGGTTTTGTTTTTTGGCAGGTTAGCGTTAAACACATATATAGAAGTTTTCTCCTCGATAATGCATCAGGAAAAACCTTAATATATATGCGTTTAAAGCTAAATAGGCCAAAAAAAAAAAAAACAATATATATATATATATAGGCTTAACACTATCGGCGGCCAAAACTATGAATCCCCAGAAAATACACTATCGAAGGCCAAAACTCATGTATATATTCCTTTACACTATTGGAGGTGGAAAGCAGACTTGAAACCTTATACATGGGAGTGTTGTGTTGTATCGGGTCTGGCATACAATATGGCATCGGGACTTCGAGAGCAGAAGTCATACAGTGTTAAGTGGCCCCTTTGTGATTGCCGATTCCGATACATATATATGCGGACCTGCCGCAACATTGCAATATAAGTTAATCTATGATTGCATCCGTCGCATATCGTAAGCCATAAAGCCTTGCCACATTGGAAGCACTGACTACGATAAGGTTGTGGACCTGACGGGCATATTAACTATAGTTTTAATATCATATGGCATCTGTTCCATCAGAGCAGTGGAGGATTGGCTGTTGGCCATCGGTAGAGTCATGGGTGTGATATATAAAGGACCCTAGGGAGTCATGAATAGCCAATTGCGATTTAAGCTGCGGACCCAATGCAGTTTATGCGGGTTTAATATTGCTTGAAGTCCACCCCTTTGTCTTTCGACTAGTTTTTCTCGTATTCTCTGTGTAATTAACTATTTGGCTTGCACAGGGAGTTTTAGGCCGAAAGGCTTATGATAACTGCTCCAATGGTTCATGAGGTTGAACGATAGTTAAATGGGGTGAATCATGGTGATAGTGATTTCGATTGGGATGTGGCTATCCGTTAAGCTATGCCGACTCTGTGTATGCCTGCCATCATGAAAAAAGGAGAGTGTTGTTTTGAATATGTGTTCTCTATGCATGCTTTAGTCCTCACCATTGAATCAACATGTCCTGTGAGCACAAATAGACAGAGGAAACCATAAACCGGGAATCTGAAGAAGCAAGTGAGCACAAAGGAAATGACAACGAGCATTGAGGAAGCTAAAGGGCCAGCGAAGAGAGGAAACTGATAGACAGAGGCATGAGGAATGAATAATAGACAGAAAAGCAGAGAATACTTAGCTGTGAATGCTATTGAAGGCTGTTAAAATGCTATGGAAAATAAGCTGGAGGAGACAGAGGCAAGGTGAGGATCCAGCAGAACAGAAAGAGGGTCGAAGGGCCAACAGGACAATAGACAGTCGAAGGGGAGAAGGTGCCAGTAGAGAACATAAGCTTGAACAAGAATTTTTTCTTCATGCAAAGCTTAGTGCAGCTAACAGTAGACTCACTAAAGTTGTGTGAAGACATCATCATAGAGCATGAAGGCTATTGGAGACTATGTGTGGGTAGTGTGCAGAGTTGTAAATACTTCTTCATAAGAATACTAGATGTCATTGATGTTGTAGCTTGGAGACTACAATGAAGCTATAATCAAACATAACTCAGTAGAGAAGAGTTCTGAGAGTAGAACATTATTATCAAATGAACCTTGGCAAGATTGGGTCAGAACCCTTGAGGCTAGTGCCTTAGAAGTAAGTAGGATTGGAGTCCTTGGGGCTGGTGTCTCAGAAGAAAGAAGGATAGGAGTCGTTGGGGTTGGTGCCTCAGAAGTAAGAAGGATTGGAGTCCTTGGGGTTGATGCCTTAGAAGTAGGAAGGGTAGGAGTCCTTGGGGTTGATGCCTTAGAAGTAGGAAGTATAGGAGTCCTTAGGGCTGGTGCCTCAGAAGTAGGAAGGATTGGAGTCCTTGGGGCTAGTGTCTTAGGAAATGGAAGGATTGAAGTCCTTGGGAGTTGGTGCTCCTAAGTCCAAGGTTGGTGTCTTGGCAAAATAGAGTTGGTGCTCTAGAGGTTGGAACCTCACCAAAGTCCGAGTTGGAGCTTGGCGACTGATTGAAACCACTTATATATTATATCTATTTTACTACAAAGGTTATATTAATAAAGGCATTTATTATTTTTGTTCATCTTGTGTTCTGAATATAAATTGTTTAACTGGTTAAACAATAGTCGGAAAAATAAATATTGATTCACCCCCCCCAGTATTTCCAACAATTGGTATCAGAGTAGGTACCTTCATTCACAACTTAACAGCTTGAAGGTTGACCTTTAGAACACAAATGGCGAGGTCAAGGAAGAAAGTCTCCAATCATGCTAAGGATACATGTCTCCCTCTACTACTAAAATAGAAGGCAATCAATTTGAGGAGGCTCCAAGGCTTAACGGGAACTTTAATGTATGGGAAGCAAGAATGAGGAATTTCTTACAGACTCAAGGCATTGAAATCTGGAAACCAGTGATTGTTGATAGCAGGATGGATGAGGAATCCAAGGAGTACAATGCAAAAGAAATGAAGGCAATCTTGAATGCACTACCTGATTCTGTAAAGAACAATCTAATAAAATGTTAATTAGCAAAGGGTATATGGGACAAAATTTATGCCCTTCACTCAAAAGGAGCATCGACCATGACCATCAGTAAAGAAGATGATGGAAATCTAGAAAGAAATCCAGAACCCATCATAGAAGCTGAACATGGGAATGATGATGTCAAGGCTAAAGCAGACTTAGAAGATGAAGAGAATGAAAAAGATTTTGTAGAAGAACTCCGTGCTTAACTTATGACTGCCGTGGAAGAGATTAACAATTTGAAAGAGGAAAATGAGGAACTTAAGAAGACATCACTAGTTGGTAACCAAGATCAAACAAGGAAGAAAGTTGACCTCATCAAGCTTCAAGTACAAGAAATGGATGAAGAGCTTGCCAAGCTTAAGAAGGAATATCATCAAAGCAAAAGAAAGCATCATGAAGAAGTCATATCCATGACAAATCAATTGAATAAAGCAAAGAAGCGGGAAGATACCTTGTCAAGTCAACTTGAACAAAGGCACAAGAGCTTGAACAAACTTGAAGAAGAGATTAGTCAGTACAAAGTAGAGGTCTCCTCTCTCAAGTCTCAACTATAAGAAGCAAGGAAACAAGCACAAGGAGCTGAAAATACCATGGAATCATTGGAAGTGATAGAAGGATAGGTTGATGAAGCAAGAAAGGAAAGGAACACCATGATCTGTCAACTAAAAGTAAAGGATGAAGAAATCTTCAAAATGAAGTCAGGTATTATCTTCCTTAAAATAGAAGCAGACGAAGCTATTCGTATCAAGGAAGAAACTGAGGAACAACTTGCTAAGAAGAATAGTGAGTGTGAAAGATTGGAAGAAGATATTGTCTTCCTCGGGACAAAGGTTGAAGGGATGAACAAAATCTTGAAAAGCTCTCAATCCTTGGATGACATGCTCAGCTATCATAGATGTCCATTTGATAAATCAAGTCTCGGGTATGTAGGTGAACCCTCAAACAAGAATGAAAATGCTTTAAACAAAAGAGATGTGAACAAGCCAGAAAGAAATGGTAATGCTCCCAGTTCCAACAAAGTCAAGGAGAAAAATCAAGGCTACATTAGAAGAAATCCTGCTCCAAGAAGAAATCTTGCTCCAAGAATAAATCCAGCTCCAAGAAGAAATGTAGATGATGTCAAAGATGCAAGAGGCAATGGTTATCATCAAAGGATCTCAAGGCAGAAAGGCTTCAGAAGTACATCAAGGAAATCTCCATCTCCCAGGTACCAAATTTCATTCTTTGGTTATTGTTATTCTTGTACAAACTTTGGTCACATGGAAAAAGACTGTAAAGATATCATAAAAATAGATATTATAGTCCCCAACAATCTCCAAGAAACAATTTTGCAGGAAGAAATCATGAATTCTTATTCAAGAACAATGTAGAATGCTTCATGTGTCATAACATTGGTCATATGGCACATGATTGTAACTTAACATGGGCTCCCACACAAGCTAGAACCATGCAAAATAAGAAAATTACACAAGTATGGAGAAGAAAGAAAATACAATCCGAAAGTCCCTTGAGTTCTCCATCCAACAACATACGACATTGGCCTGAATTTTGACAATATAAGCATTTGATGAGAACACTCTGCCAAAAGGAGATGATGCATACAGTTAGGGGGAGCCTGTAATTCTTGATCACTATTGTAGAAGCTATTAGTGAAAAGGGTCCTGATGAAATCCTTGTTGAGATATATTAACAATCATTCTTTGATGAAGATCATTTCTGAGGAGTACTCCATTGAAGAATATGATCTAATAACCATTCTTTGGACTATTTTTAAAGATTCTTTCCACTTAATCACTAAGTAGTAATTGAAGCAACAGAGAAAGTCATCTAATGGTAGAGAAAATAAGGCAAACAACCATGGTTTTGTTATCACAAAATTTTATGTCTTAACTTAGGGATTTAATGTGAGAACATATAAATTATGGACACTAACAGAGGCAGTCTTCAAACAAATAGATACATCTGGAATAGAGTTTGAAGTAAGAGCAGCTGGCAGCCTATATCAAAATTGAAGCACTGCATGAAAATGCAGATCAACAATTGTATTTAAAAGATAGTCACAGATTGGATATCTAAATTTTCTAAGAGGAAATAACTAGCTAAGATATGTACAAGAATACAAGGAAAGGATGGTAGTGAGTTAAGAAGAAGCACAGAGACACAAATGAACTCAGATCTGAAGAAAGACAGTAAGAAAGACAATCTCAGTGGCAGTTTCTCTTGATTCGGACTATGAAGGTCTCTCAATTCTGCCTATGAAGACAACAATATGGATTGAAGCATAAAAGCCTGGACTTAGACACTTGGTGTATCGTCATTTGAAATCTGAATGAAAGCATTAAAGTAGAGCATCTTTAAGAAATGTTGAAACCATGATAGAGTAGTTCTGAGACATGAAGAGCGAATAATGTGCAAATTGATGATAAAGCATCAATCCTTCTATCTCGATTAAAAATAAGAAGAGAACTATGACAGGGGGAGTCACAGATCCGTGAAGACCTACCATTCATGAAGAACAAAAGTAGTATGATAGGGGAGTCCCAGAGCACTCCTTTCCCATTGATGTCAAAGGGGGAGAGAAGAAGAATATTGGCATCAATAACAAAGGGGGTGATTGTTGACCTAGGTTGTCATTGATGTCAAAACGGCAATATTCTAGATACTAGATGACAATATGAGCCAAGGGGAAGTAGAGCAGAGACAGAAACAAGGCCATTAGGATAGCCAAGCCATAAGCAGGAAGAGTTACCAAAGGAGGCATATCAAAGCATATTACAGGACATCAAAGCAAGAGAGGCGTTCATATATGCAAGGAGGTATTTGAAAGACACTCCAAACCAGAGGAGCCACATTGGAGCAAGAGGAGCTACAGGAGGAGCCATATATATATATATATATATATTGCCAAAAAAGAGTTCTCAAGCTACAAAATCAAATAAGCGAGCAGAACGAGCATATATATATGCCATATAAATTCAAAGAAGAGGAGCAGAAGAGCAAACAAGAAAACAGACACCATCAGGCAAAAAGAGGAATGCAAGACAACCATCAGAGCAAAAAAGAGGATGCAAAGAGCCATTAGAGGGCAATATAATATATATATATATATATATATAATATAATATATATAATATATATATTATATATATATATATATATTATATATTATATAGCTTAACACGATTGGCAGACAAAACTATGAATCCCCGGAAAATACACTATCGGAGGCAGAAAGCGGACTTGAAACCTTATACACGGGAGTGTTGAGTCGTATCAGGTCCGGCATACAAAATCGCATCGGGACTTCGAGAGCGGAAGTCATATAGTGTTAAGCGGCCCCTTTGTGATCGTCAACAACGATACATATATATGCGAACTCGCCACAACATTGCAATATAAGTTAATCTATGATCACATCCGTCGCATATCGCAAGCCGTAAAGCCTTACTACATTGGAAGCGCTAACTGCAATAAGGTTGTGGACCCAACGGGCATATTAACTATGGTTTAATACAATATCGCATCTGGTCCATCGGAGCAGTGGAGGATCGGCCGTCAGCCATCGACAGAGTCATGGGTGTGATATATAAAGGACCCCCGGGAGTCACGAATCACCGATTACGATTTAAGTTGCGGACATGATACAGTTTAGATGCAGGTTTAATATTACTTGAAGTTCGCCCCTTAGTCTTTTGACTAGTTTTTCTCATATTCCCTGTGTAATTAAATATTTGGCTTGTGCGGGGTATTTTAGGCTGAAAGGATTATGATAACTGTTCCAATGGTTCAGGAGGCTGAACGTCGGTTAAATGGGGTGAATCATGGTGATAGTGATTGCGATTGGGACGTGGCTGTCCATTAAGCTATGCCAACTCTGTGTATGCCTGCCATCATTAAAAAAAGAGAGAGTTGTTACAAGTTTTTGAATATGTGTTCTCTATGCATGATTCGGTCCACACCATTGAATCAACATGTCTTATGAGCACAAATAGACAGAGGAAACCATAAGTCAGGAAGCTGAAGAAGAGCGAGCACAGAGGAAATGACAGCGAACGTTGAGGAAGCTAAAGGGCCAGCGAAGAGAGGAAACCGACATATAGAAGCATGAGGAATGAATAATAGACAGAAAAGCAGAGAATAGTTAGCTGTGAATGTTGTTGAAGGTTATTAAAACGTTGTGGAAAATAAGCTGGAGGAGACAGAGGTAGCGTGAGGATCCAACATAATAGAAAGAGGGCCGAAGGGCCAACAGGACAGTAGATAGTCAAAGGGGAGAAGGTGCCAGCAGAGAACATAAGCTTGAATAGGAAGTTTTTCTTTATGCAAAGCTTAGTGCAGCTAACAGTAGACTGAATAAAGCTGTGTGAAGACATTATCAGAGAGCATGAAGGCTATTGGAGACTATGTGTGGGCAGTGTGCAGAGTTGTAATGACTTCTTCATAAGAATACTGGTTGTCATTGATGTTGTAGCTTGGAGACTACAATGAAGCTATAATCAGACAAAACTTAGTAGAGAAGAGTTCTGAGAGCAAAATATTATTATCAAATGAACCTTAGCAAGATTGGGCCAGAACCCTTGATGTTGGTGCCTTACAAGTAAGTAGGATTGGAGTCCTTGGGGCTAGTGTCTCAGAAGAGAGAAGGATAGGAGTCGTTGGAGTTGGTGCCTTAGAAGTAAGAAGGATTGGAGTCCTTGGGGTTGATGCCTTAGAAGTAGGAAGGATAGGAGTCCTTGGGGTTGATGCTTCAGAAGTAGGAAGGATAGGAGTCCTTGGGGCTGGTGCCTCAGAAGTAGGAAGGATTGGAGTCCTTGGGGCTAGTGTCTCAGGAAATGGAAGGATTGAAGTCCTTGGGAGTTTGTGCTCCTAATTCCGAATTGGTGTCTTGGCAAAATAGAGTTGGTGCTCTGGAGGTTGGAACCTCACCAAAGTCCGAGTTGGAGCTTGGCGACTGATTGCAACCACTTATATATTGTATCTATTTTACTGCAAAGGTTATATTAATAAAAGCATTTATTATTATTGTTCATCTTGTGTTCTAAATATAAGTTGTTTAACTGGTTAAACAATAGTCGGAAAAAGAAACACTGATTCACCTTCGCCACCCCCGCCCCAGAATTTCCAACAATACCATGCAATGAAAGTCTTGTTCAATAATATCCCATGTAACTATCATCTTACCATATGCATTATGAGCCCCTTGATTTTGATGATGGTTATGAGGTGGGAAAATGATTTCTTCTTCTGCAACATCACAACAAAGCAAACAACACATTGTGTATTTATGAAAAAATTCTTTAAGCATACGATCAATAAAATGCCCTAAAATGCACGAATAAAGAAAAAAACAAAACAAACATGAATAAGAAGAAACCTTCTTTAACCTTAATCCTAGTCCTAACCATTCAAAATAACACATTAGGTATTTATGAAAAGATTCTTGGAGCATAGGATCAATAAAATGTAACACTAAAAAAACAAAACAAACATGAATAAG
>APFE030979753.1:0-20230 GCA_000404065.3 Pinus taeda
CCATCCCCACAAAATGCATGAGAGAACCCATCTTATCAAAGCTATCTAGAAATGGAAATGCTATGTTGAAAATACTGTTACACTTGGAAAAACCCATTTCGTAGTAGAAAAAAAAAACACTTGCAATCCCATGCATGCGAAATATAGCAAGGAAAATACACATGGAAGTTGATATATGTAATGAAGCTTATTGTAGTTGCTTGATCTTGCCTTTCCTTACATGATCTTTGCTTCCTATTGCCTTCTTTGCCTATTGTGCTCCAAGAAAACTCTAAGTATATAAGAGTATGAGAAAGAGAGAGAGAGAATAATGAGAGAGTTCCAAAGCTAAACTGACCAAGACTTGCCCATTGATCCTCAAAAGCCTTTTTATTAGTGAGACTTCTATTTTCTTCATTATCCATTATTTTCCTTCAGTTTCCTCCTCACATGAAATGTGTGACGTTTCACCTTCCTTTTCTCCTAATTTCCATTATTTTCATAAATAAATGTGCCAAAATACATTTTCCCTCTTTAATGCCTTATCCATTGTCTTTTCCAATTTCCTTAGCCATAAACAAGCAAATGAACACCCCCTATGATGTCTTGCGCACCATCTAGCTTGGAATACGTGTCCAATCATCCATGGCATTTATATATTTTTACATGGAATTTTCACCAGGGTTGTTATTAGAATGTACCTGACTCTCATGAAGAAGAGACAGATGAAAAATCAAGCTAGGTTTGACTTATCATTGGCTAGTATAAACATATTGAAGAATGAAAACAAAGATCTGAAGAAACCGGTGCAAATAAGTGATGAGAAGAGCATGAGTACAATGAGGAAATTGCCATTTTTATGTTAGAAGCAAAGAATAGGTTGTGTAAGTAGTTAGAAGAGGACCTTGTCTCCATGAATAACTTAGAAATGGTAGACATTAAATATGATGATGAAGATTTCCTAAAAGGACATGTAGGAGAAGGCACAAGCACCATGATTAATAAAGAAGAAAACAAAAACAAGCAACAATATAAAATCAAATGCATGATACGAAGAAAGGATTCACTGCAACAAGATCATTCTCCCCTGAGAATGAGTTCAACAAATTGGAAGATCTCAAAGGAGATTCTTTTCTCCCGAGAAAAATATCAATTATTTTTCTTGTCATGAACGAGGACATGGTGCAGCAAAGTGTAATACCAATAAAAGCAATTTTAATGGGCAAAATATGCATCAAATGAAAAGACTCCCTCAAGCAAGCAAACAAAAAAGATAGTCATTCACGACGTATATAAATAATTGCTATGGCTATTGTTTTTTGTGGAATGAATTTGGACATAAAGTTGTTGAATGCAAAATATATATAAAGAAGGGCATGAACTCAAGAAAATACAGATCATTCCCTCCATTTCTTGATCAAACAAAGTGTTATATATGTAACAATATTGGAAACAAAGCCACTAGTGCATCTTGCATACATTGGATGGGATGGCTAACTTGAAAGTGATTTGACTATTAGTCACAAACCCTAGCTTCACAGCAAATTAGGACTTGAAATTTTAATCACTTGTACATCACTATTTCCACTCAATTTATTCAAAATTTCATTGTCTAGAAACTCTTAGAAAAAAGTTATAACAAAAACTTCAAAATGTCTTGAATGAGCTAGCTAAACAACTAAACACTAAGATCATAAGATTTAATACAAATGTAATAGTATAAGCAACTTGAAAGTGAAAAAATATCAATTAGTATAATTTTATGCTCCACATATAGTTTTGAACAAAGTGAATCAAGCTATACATTATATTTTTGAATGAAATAATGAACTTTGCATCAAAGTGGTTATGGAAGAACTTTTGGTTGGCTTCAATATGCTAGCATGGGTGTCACTTCATTGTTATCTTGGAGCTGCAGTAATTAGTTATATTAATCAAATGTTCCTTAATCACACTATGAATGTGCTTGAATTGTTGAAGAAATTTGGTATGGAAGATTGTAAACATTCTTTTATAGCCATGGAACTGAATTTGAAACTTTCAATATTTGAAAATAGGGAATTGGTTGATAGAACTAGGTATAAGAAATTGATTAGAAGCCTCTAAGGAAAAAATCAAGTTAGACAAAAAAAAATATTTGCTAAATTCATTTATTTTGGTCTTCCTTACCGGAAAAACAAAAACCATTCACTTTCATATGATAATTTTGTAAAGTAAATGGATGAGAGAATATTTATGGCTATTTTCAAAGATAATATCTTCCACTGCAAAATATAAACAATAGTTACTAACTCTTTAGTATAAGTGTTGAAGATATCATCTTAAAAAGCAACCTGTAAAATTAGAGTGAGAATTTTCAAGATCTTGGCGTAGTTCAAAAATCTAGCCCCCTCATCTAAAATCCATGAGAAAAAACCTATTAACAATAAATACCACCACTGATTTGCATATACAGCAAATGTCACTTTATCAAATCTCTCAATTATCAAAAACATCATCAAACCCCAATTTTTTTATCTAAATCAAATTAACTACAACACTAAAATTAATTTTCTTCTAATTGACTTTCATAAAAATTAAATTAAATTTTAAGTTAATTGTTACACCACTGAAATTAATTTTCATGAAGTTGACAACAGACAAGTAGTGAGATGTTACCCATCAATCAATGTTTCACTTTTCCTTTCCCTTACCGTCAAGCGGCCTTACGTCACCTTTGTCATTTGTAACTCTTAAAGTGTCCTGTAAGGTAGTGTGTTTCCATAGAACCGATCGTTTTTACAAAAATAACTTGTAATTCAATTCATAAATATCAAAGAAGAAACCATTATTTTTGGCCATTTATGAGAATTATTGGCGGAGGGTTTAAGCATAGCCCAATATCATAGTTGAACATAACATTTTCTCGTTTTCCTCAAGATATACATAACTTGATGGGTTTAGTCATCACCATTAGAACAGTTATGCATGATGTCAACCTGTAATTTCAAGGACCACAGGCAACAAATTCTTCTCTTACTACCAGTTAAAATATCTCGAGTGTGTTTTTGTAGGTAAGTGCCGTTATCAGAGATTACCCACTTTCTCAATTCAGAATCGTTGGAAGCATCAAGTGTAATCCTTGCCAGCCAGTCTCTCCTAACTGTTCACGTTGATCATCCTATGCTTAACGTCATCATCATCTCGACATACTGCTCAGTATCATCATTGTCATACTGCCTAATATTATATTGGGCAGTATCATCATTGTCATACTGCCCAATATCATCATACTACCCAGTGTCATCATAGTCATACTGAGCAGTATCATCATAGTCATACTGAGCAGTATAATCATCATATTAAATAGTATCATCATCGTGATCATCATAGTCATAATCATTAGCCATTCATTCATCACCACCATTGTCATTTGAAAGGCAAATAGAAACGATAATATGTTGTCCACCTATAACGAAAATACCAACTACCATCCATTCATTGTTGCCATTCTCATTTGAAAGGTGAACAGAAATGGAAATATGTTGTCCACCTGTAATGAAAATACCACCTGGAATTATATCAGTGGGTATAAAGAAGTACTTAAAATTGTGGTCTAAAAACATCTGGTACTCATCAAATGTGACCTTAACAGGCCCCTGTGGATCACAAACATGAACCTTTATGTCATGGGTAGATCAAGTGTTTCCAAATAGTAAGGCGTCCGCTCTGCATTAAGATTTTTGGATTTTATAAGTTGGAGGGTTTCAAAAGGTTCATCGAACACATATATTCTATCACTACCACATAGAGCGATGAATCTAATATGATGACGACTATGGGGCTTGATCTTAGTTTACCAGCGAAGTATTTCATGGTGTTTGGAATAAATCTTCAATCCAATTTTATCTTTCCAACCAATTCTTCCATAGTCACACATCAACATATCCTTATGTCCCGGTCACAAAAATACATGAAGATTAGCTGTTTCAATTGGTATGGTAAACAACATGGTGTACTGATTCAATTCGAAAACATTGTATTCATCGTTGGGAAAGTTACAAATAATACTGTTTTTATGGGTATTAAACACATCTCAGATATTTATTTATATAGAGGTCAGTTTGTTTCGTCCATCCAAAGTTTTCTCTATATGAAAAATCCACCCACAACACTCTCTTGTTTGCAAGAAATCCACCCACAAGAATTGGTCGATGTTATGGAGAAAAAGAGTGAAAGATGTTTGATGTAGTAGAATTATATTCTCAATTATTTCTGATATGTACCTTGCTTCATGGAAGTAACCCTAGTCACACAGAGTGCATCGAAGTGTCCTTGGAATAACAGAGCAAAATTGAAAGGATTCTTGTTGTGAAGATAGAAGGCCTTGTTAAAATAAGATAATTACTTATGTATGAGGAGTTGGTTAAATATAGAGAGTTAGTTAATTGGGTGGTTGAGTGGTTGAGTTTTTGGGTGTTGAAACAAGTCGAGTTAATTGTTAGGCTACTTTGAGTGTGTGATTGCATGTGGTTACATGCCCAGATATTTTAGGCAAGTAGCTAGTTTGAAAAGCTTAAATACCCTTCAGCGGGTTCATTGTAAGCATCATGTTTTGTGCGATCAATTGAAGACCAACAGATTGTGTTTCATGTTTGAATTATTAATGCTTTGTCTCCTCTTCCTTTCCAACAAATTGGTATTAGAGCAAGGTTACAAAGAGATACAGAAAACAGATTTCCAGTAGTCTATATGGGAGGAGACAAATTCATATTTTCTCGTTAAATGTGATTACCTTATGTTATTTTCCATGCACGCAGATTCCATCTATGATTGGAAGCGTTAGAGGAATAATGCGACAATTAATTAACATCGAAGGAGTAAGAGATCCTGTAGCAACAACAGTGTAGTGTGAGGAAGTTGAAAGTATTTTTTCGCCATCGCTGAGCCATAATATTGAGTTAGCACTTCATTTAGAAGAGTATTTTTCTTGAAGAAGTAGTTGCAACCACCCATTGGGAAATTGAGTAGTCAACCAACAAGTGGTCGTTTAGCAGAGAAGTTAGTGTTTGTCACAACTCAATACTGAGTCAACGTGTTTGAAATTTATGTGCAGCAGCCTCCAGGTATTGAAGTTGAAGGAAATGAAGGTAAAGTTTACATGTTGAAGAAAGCTCTTTATGGACTGAAGCAAGCCCCTATAGCTTGGTATAGTAGAATTGACATCTACATGATCAAAAATAGATTTTCCAAAAGAAACATCGAACTTACCTTGTACAAAAAGGTAAATGAGCATGGACAGATTCTGATTGTTTGCTTCTATGTTGATGACATGATTTTTACAAGTGATTTTGAGATAGATGAATTTAAATAAGCCATGATGAAAGAATTTTAGATGAAAAATCTTGGTCTCATGAAATATTTTCTTGGCATAGAAGTTGAGCATGGAAAATTGCAAACCTATCCCTACATCAGTTGCAATAGGTATAAAGTTAAGCAAGGATGATGAAGGATCATATGTCAATCCAACTCTATTCAAAATATTTGTTGGCAGCCTCATGTATCTCATATCTACAAGATCGAATATGATGCAAGGAGTGAGTTTGATTTCAAGATTTAGGGAGACTCCAAAAGATACACATTGGAGTGCGAGAAAAAGAATTCTAAGATACATAGTAGGAACTAGAGATTGTGGCATAATGTATGTAAGCATAGAAAAGAAGTATTTGGTTGGATACACAAATAGCGATTTTATAGGCAATTTGGATGATAAGAAGAGAACTTCTAGTTTTGTGTTCCACCTTGGTTCAGGTGTGATTTCATGGGCATCTAAGAAGAAACCCATTGTGACACTTTTGCCAGCAGAAACAGAGTATGTGGCAGCAACATTAGCAGCATGTCAAGCAGTGTGTTTAAGAAGAGTATTTGATGGACTCAAGAAGAAACAACAAGGATCAACAGTAATATATTGTGACAACACCTCAGTGATTGCACTATCCAAGAATAGTGGGTTTCATTAGAAGAGAAAGCATATTGATACTAGATATCACATTATTAGAGAACTTGTGAGCAATGAAGAAGTTCACTTGAAGCCTTGTAAATCTAGTGATCAATTGGCTGATATATTTACTAAGTCATTAGGAAAACATGTGTTTGGGTTTCATAGAAGAAACTTGTGTGTTGTAAGCCTAGTTGACACATAGACCAGTAGGCATGTTTGAGTTGTCATGACTCATGTTTTAATTTAGTAGTTGTAATTAAGGGGGAGTGTTAAAATAAGATAATTACTCCTGCATGAGGAGTTGGCTAAACATAGAAATTCAATTAATTGAGTGATTGAGTGGCTTAGTGTTTGACTGTTGAGTCAAGTCGAGTTAAGTGATAGACAACTTTGAGTGTGTGACTGCATAGGTTGCATGTGAAGATATTTTAGGCAAGTAGCTAGTTGGAAAAGGTTAAATACACTTCACTGAGTTCATTGTAAGCATCATGTTTTGTGTCATCAATAGAAGAGCAACAGCTCATGTTTTATGTGTGAAGTTTTCATGCTTTGTCTCCTCTGCCTTTCCAACAAACCTGATAGTATTTACCTATAAACCACAAGAGTAGAAAGTTGGCATGAAGGAAGTAAAAAGGTGTTGAATAGCAAGGGAACAAACAGTTGACAACCTTACAATTATTTGGTCGCCAACTACTGAACAAGATTGGAGATTGGAATTTACTGGAAGAAAGGGATGGTCTTTGTTCAAGAAAAATCACCAGGAATGTTACAATCAAAATTTTTTGGCTTCTTTAGTAGGCATTCCAGTACCAATGGTACGTAAAGTAGATGATAATAATTTGACTAGTACTATTGATATTTTTTTTGAATGCCCTACGAACTACATCAAGATAGTAAACAACCAAGTTACTAGGGCTTTGACTTATGATCGGATTGTTTATGATATGGATTATGATGATGAAGAATGACTTCGCAAATTCAATAATAATATTGTAGATTGTGATGGCAAAGAAACTAATAAAATTACCCATGATGTTCTTGAGGAAGTTCTGTATAGACTAGACAATGTTGCTTTCCTGAGGAAATGTGACTGTTTGACTATAAATTATGCAATTGAAGTTTTTTATGGATTGGCAGAAGTGGAAGTTTTGATATTAATACATGCCCATTGGATGGAAAAGAGGAAGATCAAAGGTGCAGCACTGGTTCAGGAATATCAGGTGATGTTTATATTTTGATGTTTTGCTTTACAATTATTTTTGCTTTAGTCTCTTAACTAATCTCAATTATTTTTGAAATGTTGGAAGAGTTGTAGCTAAGTAAAATATGATGTCGTAGCTTATTTTTTCTTTCTCTTTTCTTTCTAAAAACATTTGAATTACTCAAACTTTGTCATTTAAATTTATATTTTTTTTTCAAATTTCAACTAACTTGACCCCATAAAACAGAAAGTAAGTTAAATATATAATAACAAACATTGTTTGATCCCAGTACCCCTGTTATGCACTATATATATGTATAAGATTTTAGGGAAGAAAATACCATAATCTACCCAACAACGAATAATACCATTTTCATGGGCATTAAATACTATGTTTTTTGAGTCTAAAACAATAACCCACAAATCTTACTAGATAAATAAATAGAATTTTGAACAAACTCTATATTAATTAACAAAAGATTTTCAATACTAAATTTCCATTATTTGACCTAATTTGATGAGTTACAAATTTATCCTTATGTTTATCGATACCATAAACATAAAAATAAACTAATTCATTTTCTTTCCATATACATAGTACTTTTCTTCCCAAAAATCTTATGCATATATAGTGCATAACACAGATACTAGTATCAAACCGTGTTTTTTATTTTTATATTTAACCTACTGTCTTTTTTATGGGCTCAATTTAGTTAGTACTTTTCTTCCCAAAAAGCTTATACATATATATAGTGCATAACAATGGTATTGGAATCCAACAGTGTTTGTTATTACTGGGATCAAACAGTGTTTGTTATGTTTATATCTAATTTACTTTTTGTTTTATGGGGTCAATATAGTTAGTACTTTTCTTCCCAAAAAGATTATAATATATAGTGCATAACAAGGGTACTTGGATCAAACAATGTTTGTTATTATTATATTTAACCTACTTTCCCAAAAAGCTTATACATAAATATAATGTATAACACAGGTACTAGGATCAAACAGTGTTTGTTATTATTATATTATATTTAACTTTATGTTTGATGGGGTCAATTTAGTTGAAATTTGAAAAAGAAAATTTGACAAAATTTGCTTAGTTCAAATGTTTTTAGAAAAAAAAAGGAAAAAAAAATAACTACTCCCTCATATTTTACTTAGCTACAACTCTTCCAACATTTCAAAAAATAATTGAGATTAAGTAACAGACTAAAGCAATATAATTATAAAGCAAAACATAAAAAATATAAACATCACCTGATATTCCTAAACAAGTGCTGTGTCTTTGATCTTCCTCTTTTCCATCCAATGGGAATGTATTAATCTCAAAACTTCCCCTTCTGCCGATCCAGAACAAACTTCAAGCACATTATTTACAGTGAAACAGTCACATTTCCTCAGAAAAGCAACCTTCTCTAGTCTATCAGAACTCTCTCAAGAACATCTTGCGTAATTCAACTTAGATAATTTTATTAGTTTCTTTTCCATCACAATCTGAAATATTATTATTGAATTGGCGAAGCCATACAGCCCTGGTAACTTGGTCATCTGTTGTCTTGATGTAATTCATAGGGCGCTCAAAAGGAATATCAACAGTACTAGTCACATTATTATCATCTACTTCACTTACCATTGGTACTGGAATGCCGCCAGAAAAGTTTGATCGTAAAATTCTTCGTGCTTTTTCTTGAACAGAGACCATCGCTTTCTCTAGTAAATTCCAATCTCCAATCTTGTTCAGTAGGTGGCGGCCAAATAATTTTAAGGTTGTCAATTGTTTGTTCCCTTGCTATTCGGCGCATTTTTACTTTCTTCCAGCCAACTTTTCGTTGTTGTGGTTTATAGGTAAACACCGTCAGGCCATCGATCTCCAGTAAGGTTTTCACAACCTTTTATCATCCACGGAATGATCTCCTCGGAATGTGAAGCATGTGGAATGCCAAAGGTCCCTTGGGCTTCGACAACATTTTCTATTGGTTGTTCATCTGGTTGTTGATAGAAGATGAAGGGGAATTTCTTCAAAAGAAGATTTTGTGAGAAATATTAAGATCACAACGTCTTTTATTATAGATGCATGTCAGGTTTCCGGATTTGTTTTCCATTTTTAATCTGTAAAAAAATAATTGGCAAACATCACAAGGTTTCCAAAGTTGAAAATTAAGTGTGTATTTGATATTGTTGTAATCATAAAATTGAGTTTTTTAATAGAGAATTACATTTTATTTATCATTGAAAAATATAAATTTTAGAAAGATTACAATTTTTTTCAATGATTGAAAAATATTGAAAATGAAAATATATATCATATTGATTTAGTTTAGTCATTAACTTTATTATAATGTACCCATCTTATACTCAAGATATGTAATTGGATACATTTAAGTATCTAAGAAATTTATATGGAAAAGTAAGTATTTGAAAATGTAAAGTAAATGAAAGTACTAATTAAATTTGTGAATATTAATTTAAATAAATTTATTTGTTTTTTTAGTTCATTTCAAGGTGGAAACTACCAAAGTCATTTAATCAAATTCATTTACTTTATTTTCACTATAAAATAGGGTTGCATTTTAATAGATTTGATCCCTCTCGGTGCTTGGTAGATCCAAAATAGATTAAAACTAGTTTAATTTTCCTATTTAAATAGGCTAAAACAAAATTAAAATAATTATTTGTCAGGCAGGAAATGCTATACACCCCACTATTGGGGTAGATTTCAAGTATAAATGGTTAGCATTTAACATTTAACAAATTTAATCTAATGTCAATATTTCCCCTAATTAAAAATTGATTTAATTATTATGTTTCAACAAAAATAAATTCATTATTGGTTTTGCGGAAGTGGATTTTATAGTCGGTTCAATTAAAAATTAATAATATTAGGTTAAAAGTGAGTATTTGAGAGTAGTTGTGCATATGCTATATGAAGACGTGAAAATCAAAATTTAAGCTTGAGCAGGCATTTCTGAAAGTTTTAGAAGCGATATCTAGGTCAAGCAAGATTGCTCATTGTCTCCTACGCTTTGTTGTTTACATATCGACAATCTTGAGGAGTGGTTAAATTCGCAAGGGGGTGACGGTATCCATTTTGGCAAGTATTTTATAACGCTTCTTTTGTATGTATATGACCTTATTATGATCACTAAATCTAGTCTTGGTTTGCAAGAGCACTTACTATCCCTTAAGAATTTTGTAAAAGGATGGGGACACAAGTCAATATTAGGAAAACGAAAGTAATAGTTTTCTCTAAAAAAAGAAAACATAACCAACATAAGTTCTACTTTGGAGGCAACATTTTGGAAGAAGTTGTGGATTACAAATACCTCATAATTGACTTCAAAACAATCTAAGCTCAGATGGTTGTAGAAATAAAAGAACTTTGGGCGGTTGGAAAGAATTTTATGCTTTTCAAAATAGGTGTAAAGAGGAAAAGTTATGGGACTGGAAAACCATTCAAACTCTTTTGGGCTTCTAGTGATTCTCGTGATTCTCTATGGTTGTGAAGTGTGGGTGAGATATACATCTCACATGCAGTGGAAACAAATTGAGAAAATTCAGAAGCGTTTGATTACAAACAAATTCAAAATTAAAAATGTAGTTCTTTACTCTATCTCGTTAACTGAAACAAGGGCTACTCCTATTGAAGAAATATCTATCGTGCGACTCATAAGGTATTTAAAAAAAATTGAGCAAATGGAAGAGTGCAGTTGGCCTAAGGTTGTCTTTAATTTCATATCGTGCAAAAAAATAAGACTTGGATGCAGCAAAATAAAAAATGGTTTAGTAAATGGGGTATTTGCTTGAACATGTGTCTCATAAATAGTAAAGGGATAAAAGATTTTGTTATGGATAAGTTACACAAGGGTACTTGGGATAAGGAGATAGGGAGAAAGAAAAAATACAATATTGAAGTGTGCAATCGTACTCATAATCATCAACAAAAGGCGTACATAAAGGCCAATATTTCTTGGAGAGCCAAAATTCTCATTTCTCACTTAAGGACTAATTCTCATCAACGTTGTTGTGAAACAAGGTGTTGGAAAAGGCCAAAAGGAGTATGGGAGGAAAGAGTATATATATTTTTTTCTTCCAGAAAAATGGAAACAGAAAAGCATTTTGTTTTAAAATTTGACACCTTCAATGACAATAGGGAAAGTTATGGAGATATTCTGGCAGCTAGCTCTTGGGATAATCTATTTAGCAAGGGGTTTGTCAAGAAGCTGGGAGCGTTTATTGTGAGGTTTCACATGAAAATGGTCGAATACATAAACGTGATGAAGAAGAAATATGTCCCATAAGCTATCTTTAGCATTGTGGACATTATAATAATTTTCTTTCTTTCTTTCTTATATTAATGTAAACAATACTAGTTAATCATATTTCTTAATTTTATGTGGTGGCATTCCACAAAACAATATTTTATTAGTTGTTTTATTTTTGTGATAAAATCATTATGTATCTATATTTAAGTTAAGCAGAAGGCACTAGCTATTATGTAGCCCTTGTTAATTAGTGTTTTATATTAAATGAATAAAAAGAATATACATTACAAATTTTGATACCTATTTAATTTTCTTAGATATTATAATTTATTTGATTTATTTATTTTTTTTACTATGTTCGATAAGTTGGTTTATTTTGGAATAGAAATTCCATAATTTTAATTTAATTTTTCATAATTGTCAATTCAATAGGTGGGAATTTAACCTCCATGGAATATTTTAGGATGTTGTTAGTAGTATATGTTGGAAATATTGTCATTGATGGCAAAGGAGTAGCACAAGGAACAACAAGCAAAGGAGTAGCAAGGTAAGTAGGTGCAAGGCACAAAGGAGCCGCAAATACATTGATGGTTTGATACAACATTGATGTTGGCATGTTGATGGCTTGATGTTTATGTTCATGGAATGTTGATGGCCTGATTCTTGGATAATGTTGTAGAGATTGTTTAATGAATAATTTGCGGTGACGCTAATTTGTTGTTAAGTGAATTGCTGTGATGCAAATTCAAGACTCCATGGTAGGAAAGACAAGACTCCATGACAATAAAGGAAAGACTCCATGACAACGAAGGCAAGATTCCATGACAGTGAAACAAGACAAGACTCAATAAGGTTGAGGAAATGGCATGAATAAAAGATGAATTTGATCATATATATGGCTTTAGAGAGTGAATGTTGGATACATGTGCTCACAGTATTTTCATATGTTGTGTGCATATTGTTTACATTGGAGAATTCTTGCACGTGTTGTGGGGGAATAACGTTGTTTTTTCCACTATGTTGGTATTGATGCACCTAATCATTATATATGGTTGAAATAATATGTGGTGGAGCAAATATTTATTTTATAATTATCAGAATATGAAGAATTTTGAAATGAATGAGTGGAAAGAAAAGATTCAAGCCTATTCACTTCATATTCTTATGTGGAATACAAACAACCAGCAAATTATGTTTATAAAAGATGTTGTTTTTGGAAGCATAATGTGGTTAGAGAGTGGGAGAATGTGGAAGAGTTTATTGAGGTATTATGCATTAGTCACCTGGCACATTTGAAACTTACGTGAAGTAGAATTGAAGGGAAGAACATGTAGAAATTAAGGTGGATATATGTATAATTTATGACCAAGTAAACTAAACATTATTATTTCTTGTTTGCATCAGGGGGTTGTAGTCCCCTTTCAAGTTGAGGCTTGATAAATATCCAATTGGAGTTGGTTGAAGTAGGAGCCTCCTATGGGTTGTAGCCGATATAAAACATATGGGAGTGAGCTTCCTTGCATGTTGCAAGTTGCAAAAAAACGGAGGCAGCAACCTCCTGTAGGTTGGAGCCAACAGAAAATCAGATGTAATAAGGAATAGGAGCTTGACTTTGCATCACAACAATAATAAAATCATGGCGTTCTCTCTTTATGGATGTCCACATATATTTGGTGCCAATATGTGTTGTTATTATGTAGTGATGTGATGTTTTGGTTTTCTTATTACTTGTTCTTCACATTCTCAATCTACTGGTCATTATTTTTTAAGTTTATCATGTAATATTTCAGTTAATGATATCAATGAAAATAATTTTAATGTCCATGAATATACTAAACTGATCCCCCTGCACCTCTCCATTATTCAAGTTTTCTTCCATTAGTATCAGAGCGGGTTCCTTCTCTATAAGCCTAACAGCTTGAGGGCAGGTCCAGTTGAGTCATGGACTACCAAAGTGTACCTATGCTGAGCACAGAAGACCTTCATGAATGGAAAGATAAGGTTAAAACAAAACTAAAATATTATGAACTTGGTGTATGGAAGCTTGTATGTGATGGTTACTGCAAAGACTTTCTCTTTTTGCAAGAACAACATTGGAATGCTAAGGAAAAATGTGTTATGTATAACAATATTCATCATAAGGATATTGATACAATAATTTATTTAACTTGTCTAAAATAAATATGGGATGGTTTGGAGCTCATACATGAAGAGACTAGCAGCAATAATGTAAAGAAAGGAAAGAGAAAGAGGAAGGAGAAAAACCCTTGCCAAAAGGAAAGTTTTCAATTAAATGAAACCTTTACCTATGTGAATGTGTAACACCCTCTAGGGTAATTTTCATATAAACAACATATTAGGAATAGATTTACAATAAGCATATCAATCATCCACATCCATATATAAATCAATACATTTGCACATGAAAATCAAGTGAATGAATTTTTCATTAAAAATGAAATTAACCAATAGGTGATGGGACTACCATGTTTGAGAAACATAAATAGGTTGAATAGCTTAAAAAAACCCCATCACCAAGAATAGAAAAATCTCCTCTACTAGGGGGCCCATTTGTAACAACTATACCAAACTCTCAAGCTCTTAGGTAGAATTGAGGTAGTGTGCTTACCAATTTTGAGTTTCCTATTAGATATCACCAAGGACATGACCCAATGGAGAGAATCCATTTATTTGTACTTCCTACTTTCTAGGGTACAATTATAGAAGATTTAGATATATTTATTTTTTGAATTTGACAACTTCTGTAGGAGTTATAATTACACCACCAATGAACAAAAATTAAAATTATTTCTAGCTACACTAAAGGGAGTTGGACTTAGATGGTTTATGAGAATTGGTGGAGCATTCATTACCTCCTTGGATGGGATGAAAAGGACCTTTATATAGAATTTTTAGGACTACTATCATTCTAGAGATCAGAGAGATGAACTATTTAGGATCACCCAGACACTGGATGAAAACTTAGAAGAGTATGTTGAGCACCTTCAGTATAATTTGCAAAGATCTTAGCATAGTAATCTAGACAAGGAAATAGTTAAAACAGTTGTTACTAGAGGAATGCAGGATGATTTCCTTTATATGCTAAATCTCTTGGGGAAAGGAGATATATTCAACAAATGTTATGATCAAATTTCCCAACTTTTTCAAAATAGTTCCAGAGGATCAATGAGAAACAGGGCCATGACATTTGATACTTCTAATATGATTCTAAAGACAAACAATAATGGGGAAACAAAAGAATAAATTAGAAACCTTGCGGAGAATTCTAAAACTAACATTTTGAGCTTGATGTCCTCTTAGTTTGGTGTGTTTCATGCAAATCAGAAACACATAGAAGTAGAGAAAGTTCTAACTATATTATACTCTAGGTGCACGGAGAAACATCCTCTAAGGGAATGCCCACTTAACAGATTCAACATATGTGAGAAGGATCATTACATATAATATTTTGCCTCAATACCTATATTAAACACTATCTAAGAGGAGACATGAAAGGATATTGAAGAAAAATATTTTATTGACACTAAGAAGCCCTATCATTCTAGGTCATCAAGTATGTTGCAAGAACCCATCTCTTCCTTTAATTCCTGGTTTGTTATGTATATTCCTCAACGAATTCCCTAGAAAATGAAATACTCAATGTTATAATGGTCCTCATCCCTCTTAATTATAATGTTATATCTCACCTTTCAAATAAAAAAATTGTTAATTTATTGAGTACAATTTTCAACCCTCTCATCTATCGCATCTTGGAAAAAGGCTTAAATTTTTCCTTAGCTACAAGAAAAATCCCTATTGAATACATTATTGTAACATAGAATATGGGATTAAAGACCCACCTAGAAACATTAAGAAGTTTATCATATAGGATTGTGTTGTTGTTCTAAGGAAATCTAGACCTCCCAAGAGTAACATTAGCAAACCTAAGTTCTTAACGCTTAAATCCATAAATGATAAATCAAATAGTGTTTTTCTAAAGCATGATAAAGTTGGGTTTGTTGTAATCTTATATAAATTTGAATATATGAGAAAATTGATAGATCACCTCTCTAATAGTAAAAGAGAAAAAAATCTCAATAAGAATCCTATTAAAAAAATATTGGAAGATGTCTCTTGTGCTATTACATCTAGTAGTACCCTTAAACCCCTTAGAAAAAATATTATTGAGAGAAGCCCACTCACACCAAGGATCTATGGGTTTCCCAAGATACATGAGTATGGGCCCCCACTAAGACCCATTTTCAATACAATAGGTGGGCCCACTTATCTTCTTGCTAAATGCTTAGCCCAGAAACTCAAGACCCTTGTTGGCCTCACAGAGTCCTACATTAAGGAATTTTCATCCATTCTGAATGAACTAAAACATATTAAGCTAGATCCTAGGGATACTTTCATGAGATTTAACATTGTCTCTCTTTAAAATATATCAATCACATTATTACTCCTGACACTTCCAAATTGGTTGGTATCTACCTACCTCTACCTTTTTCATCTTCCAAGATAAATTCTATAAGCAAAGTTGGGGATTTTCCATGGGTTATACACTCTCCCCTATAGTTTATAACTTTTTCATGGAAGATTTTGAAACCAAGGCTCTGGATTTTCCTCAATTTCACCCGAATATTTGGAAGAGGTTTGTCAATAATAGCTATGTCATTTCGCCCCATGGTTGGGACAAGTTAGACTTGCTTTCCCAACATATTAATTCTCAATCTGATTCCATTAAATTAACAAAGGAAGTTGAGGTATATGGTATCTTTCCTTTACTCGATGTTATTATATCTATGATGGGAGATGTTTCCATGCTACACTAAGTTTTTTCTAAAAAGACTCACCGGAAGAAATATCTTCATGTTTATTCTTATCATTATTTGGTGCAAAGATTTTGAGTTGTTGACACACTAGATACCCATGGTTTTATTATTTCTGATGAGTGTCACTTGGATAATGAGAAAATCCATCTCCTAATTTTTTTTAAAATAATGACTATAGAAAACACCATGTTCTCATATATTTTTAAAAACCTACTAAGGGACCTACAGTTAAAAATGAACCTGAGGATTAGCTTACCATTTTTCAACTTTCCTTCATCCATGAGACCACTAACAATATTGCTCGTATTTTGAAGAAGCATAAGGACTTCACCACCTTCAAGATACTTAACACGATTTAGAGCTCCCTTAGATCTGTCAAGGACCTAGTGGACATTAAAAACATGAAAGTTGTTTACTTAATCCCTTGCTCCTGTGAGACGCTCTACATTAGGGAGAATAGCCACTCCATCAATCAAATAATTTAGGAGCACACAATTGACATTAAGCATAATCGTTCATGCTCTTCATCACTAGCTGATAATGCTAAGAGACCCAAACACCATGTTTGTACTGAGGATTCCTAGGTCATTGATAAGACTGATCACTTCCACCATAGGGAGTTGAGGGAGACCATCGAAAGTGAGAGAAAGGTGAATAATATCAACAAGGATGATGGTTGAAAATTAAGTAGCAACTGGATTCCCTCCTTTCCTTCGTGATCAACTTTAGTTTTCCCATTTTTTATCATCTACTCAAGTCCTATAAGACATAATTCTCGGTTTTAAAATATTTAAATATTTAAAAAACAGTATTCTTTAGTATCTAATTAATATAAAAACATATAAATTTCTTATAATAGAAAATAAACTTTTAATTAATAATTTTCATATATAGAAGTCATAATTCTTAACTATATGGAATTATAGAAATTATAAAATATATTAAGCACTATAATATATATTAAATAGTGGATATAAGAATATATGACCATTACATATATTTGTTTTAATAATGATTTGTAAAGATAGACTTAAATAAAAATATTAAGATATATTTTTAATAAATATAGTACAACTTTATAAAATTAAAATTTCTAATAATATAATATAAACCTAAATATGTTTTTTAAAATAAATTCATATTGGAATAATATTTAATATTAAATATATAGTATATTATATATATCTTATATTTATATAGATTATATATATTATAGTTGTAAGTGTTTATTATTAATTAATGGTTAGAACATTGTATTCTTGATTTCATCTAACACTTTTAATAATAATCTTTAATAATTTAGTTATACATTAAAGTAAATGTTATAAATATTTTATAAAATATTATATTATTATTTATTTGGTTATTAAATAATTTATTAGTTTAACGTAACAAATATTAAGTTTTATAAAATATCAATGATTATTTTTTATGTTTATATTTTGAATATTATGTATCTCTATTATTAAAATTTCAAGTAGATCACATTTTTCATCTTCATTCTCATAATGGACCACATTAATTGGTTCCAATTTCTTGTCAACTAAGAACACAACTATCACAATAAGAGCCTTTGTTTCTAGGACCTATTTATTGTTCTTTGCCAAGACATGTTTCTTTTTCAATCGTTGAAATAACGTCTACTCTAAATCTAACTACTACACAATAAACCTCAAGCTTGAACTGGAATACACAAGCACTAAAGCAGTTAAAGAAAAACAACAGGAAAACATATAAACACAACAAGTTTAATAAGGAGTTCACCCAATACTCCTGGGTTACGTCTCCTCGTCCAACCTTCAATGACAACACCTCTATTATGTTTTCAAAGCAGAGTTTTTACAACAATGAACTCAATTTGAGTCCCACTCAATAGATATAAATTAGTAAGACCGAACTTGGATCCCCCAAGTCTCTGGAGTACGCAGACTCTCCTTACTGAGACTCATACATGATAGGCATATAAAGAGGAGTTCGGTTGAACCTCTCAAGCCTTCTCTAGAGTACACAAACTCTCTGACTCTCTCTAGATCTATCTGTCTTGATGCTGTCTTTGCTTCCACAGGTCAGCTTGACTTCTTCCTTGTTCTCTACTCTTAGCTTTCTCAACTCTCACGTTGTTTTTCTACTTCCCCTTCTCTCTCTGTCATTTCGTGTCTCTAAAGCCAATATTCTTTTTGACTATTCATTTCCGCTTCTTGGCTTTCTGGTTCTCCTGCCTCTGTCCGTTTTAATTGCTCTGTTATGTGTCATCATCACTATGTAATGCTTCCCAGGGAGGTGGGAACCTATTTTATAACAAACCGAGTGTTAGTTCTCTTGAAAATGTTTGAATAGTCGTTAGTTTCGTTTTCTCCAAGATTTTCTCACGAAATACGAATCTTTGCCAACTCATCATCCATGCCGAACTTCAAAACCTATATAATTCAGCCTATTTACCCCATTGAATCTGGTCATCCATCAGATCACATTTCCATCATTGATCTGGAGCCTCCAGATCCCTACGGTATCCATCCATATCAGGCAAGTAAGTAGCATGACATTTACTCGTCCAATGTGAGTGGTTTTCTCTCTCTTCCGCCGAACATGTGGCGCCTAGTGTGTGGCATCGGGCGGGACTCGGTTGAAACCACTTATTGCTGGAAGCCCTTCCAATATCTTGTCATTTTTCATGTGGGACCTGCCTCTGGAAGAATCGGTGTGATATCCATACGGTTTTATGACTTTTTGGTTCTGGGTCACTCGGGGCTTTTCCTTCCCCCATTTCTCAAAAAGACCTCCCATTTTTCCAATTCGTGATAGCACATGTTATCATGGTCCAATGGTCTGCGCACTTGATCGAAGGTCCTTGTTGCTCCGTGCTACTCACAAGTTACAACTATTCCGAAGATATTTCTGATAAGCTTGACCTTTGTAAGTCTTTGAAACTTTGGCATGAATTTTTCAGAGTTATGGAAACTTAGAGAGTGTTTTAGGATCCAATTTGGATCACGACCTTCCTACTTAAAAAGCTTTTGGACTACCAAATGTTGTTTTTTAAGCATCCATCAAGTGAGGGTACAAATTCCTCGCTTGCCCAATCTTTATCCATTTCACATTGCTTGGTTTTGAACCTTTGAGCCCAATCCTAAGGTACTCAACATCCCCTCTATGTGTAGTTCTCAACTTCTTGTCTAGAATTATATCTTCCTGCAATTCATTAAGTTATTCAGGCAATAGATAATTAATATAAGGCAATTGACTCTACTCTTCGAGATCTTCAATCAATGAAGGTTCAAATAGTCTCAAGCTATCTGCATTGACAACTGAGTAGATGTGCATGTAAGCTGGTAAATCAAGGCGAAAATCATTCTCACCAATTTTCTCAAGTATCTTGAAAGGTCCATAATTTATTGGCTTCAGCTTCTTACCTTCACCTTGCATTCTATCTTTGCTTATATATAGCCAGACTTGATGACCAACTTGGAAACTATGCTCCATCTGATGCTTATCACGCCTTGCCTTGTACTTGGCTTGGCTCTTTTCTAGTTGTTCCTATACTACCTAGTGAATCTCTTGGATTTGTTCAATGAACTTGGTTGCCTTGTCCATCAACTGTTATGTCTTTACCAAAGGAAAAATCAAAGGGATACCTTGGTGTGAAACCAAAACAAGTCTCAAAAGGAGATCTCTGTGTAGAATAATGTTTAGCTCACTTGTAAGCATGTTGTACATAACATAAATGTTCATCCCAAAGCTTGGGATGCTTGCTGCAATAGCCTCTGAAAAACTGAATCACTATCCTATTGACCACTTCTGTTTAGCCATCTCTTTGTGAATGAAACGTTGTGCTCTTCTTCAGTCTGGTGTCCATCAATTACCACAAACATGACCAAAATATCCCAACAAATTGGGTATCTTGATCAGATATAATGGAAGTGGGTAATCCAAAATGAACCCATACGTGCTAAAAGAACAACTTTGTAGTTTG
>APFE030979753.1:22307-36292 GCA_000404065.3 Pinus taeda
CACCTATAGTGTCTTGATTGCTGCAACTTAGTTTTGGAGTGTAAATATTGAAGTGGTTGATGATCATTATGTATAGCTGTCTCTTTGCCCATTAAATAATGTTTCCAATTTTTCACACTTTTTACTAATGCATACAATTCCTTATCATATGTGGGATAATTAACTACTGTAGAATTAAATTTCTCAAAATGATAACATATGGGTTTACCGTGTTGCATCAACACTTCTCCCATGGCATAGTCACTGGCATCTGTTTCAATCTCAAATGGTCTTTGAAGATTGGGCAATGCTAGTACTGGTGGTGTACTAATCTTTTCTTTTAAGGTGTTGAAGGCTTTCTGCTATTTTCCTCCCCACTGAAACACCTTATTCAATCCGGTTAAAGCATGTAAGGGAGGTACAATCAAGAAAAAGTTAGCAATAAACTTTCTCCAATATTGTGTTGCTCCTAAGAAGCTTCTAACTTCTGCAGCAGATTTGGGTTTAAGCCAGTTTACAATGACTGCAACCTTAGAGGGATCTATCTTCAATTCACCACCCCCTACAATATGACCCAAATAATTCAAAGATGTTTTGCCAAATTCACATTTTGAGAACTTAACATAGAGATTTTTTTTTTTCAAAACATCTAGAGTCTGCTTGACATGCTTCAAATGTTCTTCCCATGTTTTACTAAATATAAGAATGTCATCTAAATATACAATGACAAAATCACCAATAAAAGGTATGAGTACATCATTCATTACTCTCATGAATGTAGCAAGAGCATTAATTAAGCCAAAAGGCATAACTAACCACTCATACAATCCCTGCTTTCTTTTGAAAGTAGTTTTCCATGGATCTTGTTCTGCAACTCTAACCTAATGGTAGCCACTATGTAAATCCAACTTGAAAAAATAAACAACTTCTTTTAACGGATCTAATAGATCATCTATGCGAGGAAGGGGATAACTACTTTTGTTGTTGTCTTATTCAGTGCTCGGTAATCAATACACATTCTCCATGAGCCATCTTTCTTTCTCACCAAGACAATAGGAGACCCACATGATGATGTGCTAGGTCCTATGAACCCTTTCTCGTGCAGCTCTTGTACCTTCTTCTTGATTTTTTCATTCTCTAAAGTAGACAACCTGTACATTCCGATGTTAGGCAATGGAGCATCTTGTTGCAAATTAATATCATGTACTATTTCCTTTTTGGGTGGCAGACTTTTAGGTTCTTGAAATAGTAGATCATATTCTGAAACAACTTTTTCTAAATCAGCTTGTGGTTTAGCATTACAACCCTCAAATATACTAGTTTTATCAAGTTTCTTTTCCTTTACAGCCATCAGTAAAAATTGTTTGCATGAATTTACAATTCTTTTCGTCTGCCCTGAATTTATGAGAGTATAATTATTCTTGAGTTTATGAGCTCTTACAATATATTTGACTCCATCTTTAATGAGCTGAGTTTGTTTTCAACTCTATAGAAAATAGCTTTCCTATCATATAAGTAACTACTTCCTAAAAAAAATCCACATACATCCAAAGGAACTATATCTAACTCAACCTCGTCTACAAATGTTGACCCAAAAGAAAACTTAAGTTTACATTGTCTAGTCACTTGTAGCTTTGCTTTATCACATAACCAACCTAATGGATATGGCTTCTTGTGAGGTGTGGTTAGTAATCCCAGCTTCTTTACAATCACTTCAGAAATTAAATTTACTTGTGAGCCACTATCAAACAAAGTATCAATCTTTTGATGCTTGGAAATAACTCAAAAATGAAAAAGCTCATGCCTTTCCCTCTCATTTTCTTCATTATTAGTAGATTTTGTAGAATTACTAGTAGATGCTTCAGAATTTTTGCCTTTTATACCTGTGGTTGCGATTGTTGTTACATATTCTGAGTCTGACCCCAAATACTTTTGAATAGCTGTAACAGTCTTCTTCCTTTTTCCATCGAACTTCTTGGGTCTCAGCTCTGGATGCAGGATCCAACAGTGTTGATCGTCATGTCCATCCTTCTTGCAGTGAGTACATGAAGGCTTTGTCTTTTGTATAGCATTCGTCTCCCTCCCTTTCCATTGTTGTTTTCTCCTTTCCTTGATTTTGCTTGCAGTGGGTTTTGATGATCCCCCGACTTCTGAGTTCAGATTCTTGCCTCTAGTCTCTAGATGTGTAGCCTGAACAGATACCTCATCTATGCTAGTGGGATTAAACATGAGAATGGTATGTCTTAGATAACTATGTAGACCACCTATCCACTTCAACAGAGTTTTAGGTGAGTCTAAATAAATTCCTATAATCAAAGCTCTATTCCTAAATTATTAAGTGTAGCCTTGTACACTTTGCCCTTTTAATTGGTGAAGAGTTTGCCAACTCATCATGGCTTGCTGCATATAGGCTAGTGGACAGAATTGCTTTTTAAATGTAGAAACAAATTCACTCCAGGCAAAAAGAACTTTTCCATGCTTATTCATGTCAACTTGTTTCCTGCCTTCCCACCATACCAAGGTGGTGCCTCCAAAGCATAGGCTGGCCAGCTGAATCTTATTTTTGTCTCAGTCAATGCTCTGCACCATAAAATACACATTAATCTGTCTAATCCAATTATCCAACTTCTCTGCATTCAACTCTCCATCATATATCGGCAAATCAAATTTAACGTCTAATTTAATCAAAGATGTTTTCTTTTTATTTTCAGGGCTATTAGGAGGTGTGGGTGACTTTCCTTCTTTCCCTTTTACTTTAGAATGGTAACGGAGGAGACATTTTTCTACACATTTATTTTGTTTGGAGTTTGTTGAATTTTCTTCTCTACCTTTCTTAAATTCTCTATACATTTTCTCCACCATGGATCTCATGGTCATGAAACTCTCCATGAATTGGGAGTCTGATTCCAAGGGACTTTCTTCTGAAATTTTCACCTTAGGGTAGACTCTTCCAATTTCTGGATTAGCTTCAACCAATTCTTCTTCTCCTAATTTAAGCTTTGATCTAGTTAGCATTCAACAGCAAAATCTAGCACAAGCTTGTCTAACCATAATAACCTAGAGCTCTGATACCACTTGATCTAGAATTGATCCAAGACAATTAATTAAGGTATTATAGACTCATGTGCATGGATGTGTCTATGTTATTTTATGCAACAGATAGATAATATTGTGAAATACATAGACGCTGAAGCAGTTAAAGAAGGCACAACAGGCAAACATATAAATGCAACAAGTTTAATAAGTATTTCACCCAATACTCCTGGGTTACATCTCCTGGTCTAGTCTTTAGTGGTGGCATCTCTATTATGTTTTAAAAGCAGAGTTTTTACAACAATGAGCTCATACATGACAGGCATATACATAGGAGTTCACTTGAACCTCTCAAGCCTTCTCTAGAGTACACAGACTCTCTGACTCCCTCTGGCTCTATCTGGCTCGATGCTGCCTTTGCTTCCGCGGGTCAGCTTGACTTCTTCTCTGTTCTCTACTCTTAGATTTCTCATCTCACTTGTTGTTTTTCTGCTTCCCCTTCCCTCTTTGTCAGTTCGTGTCTTTAAATCCAATTTTCTTTCTGACTGTTCATTTCCACTTCCTGACTTTCTAGTTCTCCTCCCTCTGTCAATTTGAATTCCTCTGTTTTGTGTCATCATCACTGTGTAACACCTCACAGGGAGGTGGGCACATGTTTCATAATGAACTAAGTGACAATTCTCTTGGAAATGTTTGAATGGTTGTTAGTACCATTTGCTCCAAGATTTTCCCGTGAAACACAAATCTTTGCCAACTCATCATCCATGTCGGACTTCAAACCTTATACAATTCGGCCTATTTACCCTATTGAATCCAGTCATCCATCGGATCGCATTTCCACTGTCTCCATCATATCAGGCAGGTAAGTAGCATGATGTTTACCCATCTGATGTGAGTAGTTTTCTCTCTTTTCCATCGGACGCATGGCACCCAATGTGTGGCATTGGGCGGGACTCGGTTGAAACCGTTTACCGCTCGAAGCCTTTCTGACATCCTGCTGGTTTTCGTGTGGGACCCACCTTTGGTGGAATCGGTGTGATATCCGTACGGTTTTATGACTTTTCAGTTTCGGGTCGGTCATGGCTTTTCCTTCATTGAGGGGTTTTCTCGACGATATCCAATTAGTGACTTGTCACTAATCGCATATCAAAAACCTCCCCTGTTTCTCAAAAAGACCTCCCATTTCGCCAATTCATGACAGTGCGCATTACCATGGGCCAACGGTCTGCGCACTTGACCAAGGGTCCTCGTTGCTCCATGCTGCTCACAAATTACAATTGTTCCGAAGATATTTCTGATAAGCTCGACCTTTGTAAGTCTTTGAAACTTTGGCATGAATTCTTCAGAGTTATGAAAACTTAGAGAGTGTTTTAGGATCCAATTCAGATCAAAACTACAATGGGTATTCATATAGTGATGCTTCCTACTAACCAGCCTATGTTAGTAGTTAAATAGAATTACTAAGAAGTGCATTTAAATGATGGAAAAACCAAAAAACATCGGCACACAAGACTTTGTTTCATATGCCCCTGGGACCTCCCATGATGCGATAGGTAAAGGTTAGGCTCTGACACGAACGCAAAGTTATAGAAAAAACACAATATAGTTCACATTGGTCAAATGAATTTACAAAATGCACATAATATAGTTCACATTGGTCAAATGATGGTACATATAAGAAAGCGTATTTCATCATAATTCGCCAAAATCAGACAATACAATTTAAATATTTTTGGTTATTTAAAATACATGTTTGAATGGATAAATGGATTTATAACTCTTGAAAACCCTGGAGCACTCGAATTATGCAGATTAAACAATTTAAACTCAAGTTTTTAAAATTCTTTGTCAAATTTTTATTAAAACTAATCAGAAAAATTGTCATGAAAAATGTCATCTTGTCTATAAGTTAGACTACACCCATATATATATGGAAAGTGACTTATAAATATACAATAACTAAGTTTCACACATAATCAATTAATTGAGAGAGTATCTCAACCACACAACAATATAAGACTATTAGTTGGAGGGAATCTCATAACCAATTAAGTAGGCCTAAAAAAATTCCTAGAATTAACACACATAGATGCAAGTGGGAATTGCTTGCTTTAACATGAACAACTATCATATGAAGTGAGTTATGATAGTCTATTTACATACTAACACAACCACATTAAAAATATTAATGTCTCTATATTCAAGCTTCTGTGATCCATAATGAATTAAGCACAGTCTTTCGGTAGAAATCACATAAGAGAAATTTTTTATCGATGCATTTCGAATCAACAAGTGTGGTTCATCACTAAGACCAGATGACCATGGAAAAGGCTTAAATAGAGATCCTTTGTCATGGTCTGCCTCTTCATCTAGTACACTTGTTGGTTCAAAACGCGTCGGCCAAAAATTTCTCTTATGTGATTTCTACGAAAAGAATTTGCTTAAAAATTAATTTCATTTGTATAGCCCAAGACTTCATGAACATATAACTAAAAAACCTATTGCAACAAAAATATTATTATTAACTATTGCAACAAAAATATTATTATTAGGTTTAAAAATATTAATGTGGCTGATATAGCCCAAGGCTTCATAAATATATAACAAAGAAAACTATTGTAACAAAAATATTATTATTAAATATTGCAACAAAAATATTATTATTAACTTTGATTTTAATTAACCGTTAAGAATCCGAGGCAATGATAAAAAGAGGAGCGTTGAAGAGCTTCTATCCTTTACAACCAAAATATAAGACAATTTTTCTAAATTTAAGTACGCTTTGAAAATCGTTAGGAAATTGGTGGGGGAAGCCACCTTGTAGGAATATAATTTTTTTAATTTATTAAAAGTCAATGCAACCTAACAACCATAGAGGAGCATGCATATACAGAGCCTATTCCCTTGAAAATCAATCTAAGATGTCAATTAAAAAATATAAAAAATCAAAAGATTTCCATCCACCTTAATATGAAATAACATGCCTTTGGCTAATTCAAAATCTCTATAATAAAGTACCCTAAATCCTGCAGCATGAGAAATACAGCTTATTTCAAATGCATAAAACTTTTCAAAAAGAAAATTTTAATGTGAGATTGTGTCCAAATATGATGTGATACTCATGATTAGTCTACAATCCACTAGAGATTGGGCAGCGTTAGAGCCATCTGCAGATTCATAAGAAGTTCTTTATTCAGATGACAATGCAGCTATCAATGTTACTCAAAGCATAATACAATAAGCAAACACAGAGTTCATTGCGGGTTAGTTGAAGATGCAGAGCATTGAATTCGTCGACAATTCTAAAGATATCTGTAAAATATAACGTTGTGGGAATCTACTCTCAGCAAGCTCAATTACTGAAGCACATGGGATTATTGTTATTGAAACACGATAATGGGTGTAGGTGTATCTGATGAGAAAAATGAGCAGACTGTAATGGTTATGCTTCCCATTAGGTTTGATGAGAAAATGACTACGATGCTTCGCATTAGATTGGAAGGTGCATGATAAGTAGTTGACTTTGATTTTTATGTTAGAATAATGGAGTGTTTGGAATTGTGATTTGTTTGGTCGATGAGTTATACTCTTAGTTTATTGACTTTTTAGTTAGGGTTATGAGTTGGTTTTTTTATTATATGTGTTATATTTTATTTTTTTTATATTAAAATTTTATGATTTAGAATGTTTAATATTGGTCATTTTTTATATATGTGATATGAGATGTTTGATTAATTATTTGGATAATAGAGCGTTATCTCACGTTTAAGATTTGTGAATTTTTATATATGTAATGTTTGACTAACTATGTGGGTAATGGAGTGTGATCACATATAATGTGAGAATGTGTAGTTTATTTTATTTTTGCATTTTTCATTTTTATATGGTTTTTTGGGTGCAATTTGATTTTGGCGTTAAAGTAGTTGGGACCATGTGGTTGGATCAACGATACCTATGATATTGGCTCGGATCCACTAGTGGATCTTGCATACATTGGATGGGATGGCTAGCTTGAGAGTGATTTGATGATTAGTCACAAACCATAGCTTCATAGCAAATTAGGAATTTAAATTTTAATAACTTGTACATCACTATTTCCACTCAATTTATTCAAAATTTCATTGTCTAGAAGCTCTTAGAAAAAAGTTATAGCAAAAACTTCACGATGTCTTGAATGAGCTAGCTAAACAACTAAAGACTAAGATCACAAGCTTTAATACAAATGTAATAATCTAAGCAACTTGAAAGTGACAAAAGATCAATCATTATAATTTTATGCTCCACATATAGGTTTTGAACAAAGGGAATCAAACTAACATTATATTTTTTAGTGCAACTCATGGCAAGAAATAATGAACTTTGCATCAAGTGGTTATGGAAGAACTTTGGGTTGGCTTTAATATGCTAGCATGGGTGTCACTTCATTTTTATCTTGGATCTAAAGTAATTAGTTATATTAATCAAATGTTCCTTAATCACACTATAAATGTGCTTGAATTGTTGAAGAAATTTGGTATGGAAGATTGTAAACATTATTTTATGGCCATGGAACTGAATTTGAAACTTTCAATATTTGAAAATATGGAATTGGTTGATAGTACTAGGTATAATAAATTGATTAGAAGCCTCTAAGGGAAAAATGGAATTAGGAAAAAAAAAAAATACTAAATTCATTTATGTTGGTCTTCCTTACCGGAAAAACAAAAACAATTCACTTTCATATGATATTTTGTAAAATAAATGGATGAGAGAATATTTATGGCTATTGTTCAAAGATAATATCTTCTATTGCAAAATATAAACAAAAGTTACTAACTCTTTAGGATAAGTGTTGAAGATATCAACTTAAGAAGCAACCTATAAAATTAGACTCGGATTTTTCAAGATCTTAGTGTAATTCAACAATCTAGTCCCCTCATCTAAAATTAATGAGCAAAAGCCAATTAACAATAAATATCACCACTAATTTGCATCTACAGCAAATATCACTTTATCAAGTCTCTGAATTATCAGAAACATCATCAAACCCAAATTTTGTTTATCTAAATCAAATTAATTACAACACTGGAATTAATTTTCTTAAAATTAATTTTCATAAAAATTAAATTAATTTTTAAATTAACTGTTACAACACTGAAATTAATTTTCATGAAAATGAAGTTAAATTTTAAATTAACTATTAAAAAAATAGTTTATTTTTCAAAACAAAATTTAATACTTTTTAATGGTTTATTTTTCAGAACAAAATTTAACACAGTCTATTAAAAGCATTGCAGAAATACATGCAGCATCAATTAATTTTTCTGCTTTACTATAGATCTCATTTTTACAAAAATAACTTTGTTAATTCCCATTTTCATAAATGTCAAAGATACACATAATTTGATGGGTTCAGTCATCATCCTCAGAGCTATCGCTGACGTCAAACGGTAATTTCAGGGACTACGGGTTAAAATCTCGCCCGTGTTTTCCTTGTATGTAAGTGCCGTTATTGGAGATCTCATTACCCACTTTCTCAACTCAGAACCATTGAAGCATTAGGTGTAATCCTTGCCAGCTATTCTCCGATAACTAAGAGAACATTTGTTCAAGTTTATCATCCTATGATTAACGTCACCATCGTCATGCTCATACAATATCATCATTGTAATCATCATCATGGTCATACTGCGTAGTATTATATTGTAGTAAATTCATTGTCATACTACCCACTATCATCATAGTAATTGTCATACTGCCCAATGTCATCATAGTCATACTGAACAGTATCATCATAGTCATACTGCCCAATATCATCATCATACTGAACAGTATCATCATCACCACACTACCCAATATCATCATCATGATCATAGTCATAGTCATCGGCCATCCATTCATCATCGCCATTGTCATTTGGAACGCAAACAAAAACGGAAAATACCACAGGTGTCAGATCTCTGATTCCACAGGCCTGTCATACAGAAGGTCGTACCAGTGTTGTTGGAGATCTTAATGCCAACAGTATGGGTGAACGATTACGGAAATACAGAGGTGTGAAGCGTAGTAATAGAAAATGGGCGGCACAAGCTAGTTATCGAAAAAACGATCCTGAGAAATCGAAAAAGTCGGTCCATCTTGGAACTTTTCCGACAGCAGAGATGGCTGCAGTTGCGTACGACGCAGCAGTCTTGGTCCTAAGGGACGAGTCACGTGCCAATCGTCTGAACTTTCCAGAGTATTCTCCTCACATCAAAAGCATAGTAAAAGGCTGAACGAGAAAAGCCTTCTACTATGCTTTTGATGTGAGGAGAATACTCTGGAAAGTTCAGACGATTGGCACGTGACTCGCCCCTTAAGACCAAGACTGCTGCGTCGTACGCAACTGCAGCCATCTCTGCTGTCGGAAAAGTTCCAAGATGGACCGACTTTTTCGATTTCTCAGGATCGTTTTTTCGATAACTAGCTTGTGCCGCTCATTTTCTATTACTACGCTTCATACCTCTGTATTTCCGTAATCGTTCACCCATACTGTTGGCATTAGGATCTCCAACAACACTGGTACGACCTTCTGTATGACAGGCCTGTGGAATCAGAGATCTGACACCACATTTAATGAAAATACCACGTACCATCCACTCATCATCGCCATTGTCAATTGAAAGGCAAACAGAAATGACAATATGCTGTCCACCTGTAATGAAAATACCACCTGGAATTCTATCATTTGGGATAACGTAGTACTTAAAATTGTGGTCTAGAAACATCTGGTACTCGTCAAATGTGACCTTAAGAAACCCCTGTGGATCACAAACATGAACCTCTCTGTCATGGGTGGATCAAGTGTTTCCAGATAGTAAGGCGTCCCCACTACATTAAGTTTTGTGGATTTTATAAGTCGGGAGTCTAGGAAGATGCATCGAACACATGTATTCCCAAGCCAACTTGTCGCATAAGTATTCTATCACTACCACATAGAGCAATGAATCTAATATGAAGACGACTACGGGGCTTCATCTCAGTTTGCCAGCGAATTCTTTCATGGTGTTTGGAATAGATTTTCAGAGTAATTTCATCTTTCCAACCAGTTTTGCCATAGTTACACATCGACATATCCCTATGTCCTGGAAACAAAAAGACACGAAGATCAGTTGTTTCAATTGTCTCCTCCGCTTTCCAATCAAGCCTGACGGTATTTACCTATAAACCACAACAGCGGAAAGTTGTAGGAAGCAAGTAAAAATCTGTCGAATAACAAGGGAACAAACAGTTGGCAACCTTACAATTATTTGGTCACCAACTAGTGAAGAAGATTTGAGATTGGAATTTACTGCAAGAAAGTGATGGTCTATGTTCAAGGAAAAGCATCAGAAATGTTACAGTCTAAATTTTCTTGTTTTTTTAGGTGGCATTCCAGTATCAATGGTACATCAACTACATAATAATAATTTTACTAATATTGTTGATATTCCTTTTGAGTGCTCTATGAACTACATCAAGGCAGTAGATGACCAAGTTACCAGGGCTTTGATTTCTGATCGCATTGTTTATGATATGGATTATGATGATGAAGAATGACTTCACCAATTCAATAATAATATTGCAGATTTGATGGCAAAGAAACTAATAAAAGTACCAAGATGTTCTTGAGGGAGTTCTATTTATTTATCTAGTGTATCCAGAACTCTTTCAAGAACATCTTGGGTAATTTTATTAATTTCTTTGCCATCACAATCTGCAATATTATTATTGAATTGGCTAAGCCAATTCTTCATCATCACAATCCATATTGTAAACATAGCTATCAGAAATCAAAGCCCTGGTAACTTGGTCGTCTATTGTCTTCATGTAGTTCAACAGTACTAGTCAAATTATTATCATCTACTTTACTTACCATTGGTATTGGAATGCTGACTAAAGAAGCCAGAAAATATAGATTGTAACATTCCCAGTGCTTTTTCTTGAACAGAGACCATCTCTTTCTTCCAGTAAATTCCAATCTCCAATCTTGTTCAATAGTTGGCCACCAAATATTTGTAAAGTTGTCAATTGTTTGTCCCCTTGATATTCTGCGCATTTTTACTTGCTTCCTGACAGCTTTTAGTTGTTGTGGTTTATAGGTAAATACCTTCAGTCCATTGATCTTCACAGCAAGAACACTTCAACGAACTCTGTGACTACAGTTACCCCCATGAAGCAATGTACATATCGGAAATAATTGAGAATATAATTCTACTACGTCAGACATCTTTCGCTAGTTTTCTCCAAAACATCGACCAGTTCTTGCGGGTGGATTTCTAAAGAAAAAGAGAGTCTTGTGGGTGGATTTATCAAACAGAGAAAGCTTTCGATGCACAGAACGAACTGACCTCTATATAAATATATACCGGAGATGTGTTTAATACCCATAAAAACCGAGATGTGTTTAATACCCATAAAGATGGTATTATTCGTCGTTGAGCAGATTACGAATATATACCGGAGATGTGTTTAATACCCATAAAAATGGTATTATTCGTTGTTGGGCAGATTACGAATATATACCCGAGATGTGTTTAATACCCATCAAAATTCCATGAAACTATTTCGGTGTCTTCTGCAAAAAGCTCGATATATTTTCCTCCTCTAATTGATTCAATCGGAATGCTTTGAAACTTTCGTATGGATTTTCATCTTCATCTCTAGGAACTATTATGAAAGAATTATTATTGCTGTTAAAACGTATGTATTCAACGTCCATTAGATTTTCGCATGTAGGCCGAATAGAATAATATCTTACCCGTCAACTTTCGAATTTTCAGGCGGCTGAAATAATTCATGGATAACCAGCCAGGCATACACCTTCGTATTGTTTAACTCTTAGCGATTGTTCGACTTACACGAGGCACAGGGTTTTGACAACCTTTTATCATCCACGGAATGATCTCCTCTGGAATGTGAAGCATCTGGAATGCCGAAGGTCCCTTGGGCTTGGGCAGCATCTGGCGATTGGTTGTTCATCTGGTTGTTGAAAGAAGGTGAAGGGGCATTTGTTCAAAAGCAGATTGTGTGAGAAATAGTAAGATCACAACGTCTTTTATTATAGCTGCGTGTCGGGTTTACGGCTTTGTTTTCCATCTTTTAATTTGTAAATAAATAACTGGCAAACATAACATAGGGTTTTCAAAGTTGAAAATTAAGTGTGTATATTGTCGTAATATATTTTTATGATTGAAAAATATAAACTTGACCAAGATTACAATTTTTTTTAAATGATAGAAAAATATTAAAAATGAAAATATATATCATATTGATTTAGTTTAGTCATTAATTTTATTATAATGATATAATGGTTGCCATTTTATATTCAAGATATGTAATTGGATACATTTAAGTATCTAAGAAATTTATTTGGAAAAGTAAGTATTTCAAAATGTAAAGTAAATGAAAGTACTAATTAAATTCGTGAATATTAATTTAAATAAAGTTATTTGTTTTTTTAATTAGTTGAGATTCATTTTAAGGCTGAAACTACTAAAATCATTTAATTTCTTTTTACTATAAAAGTGTTTTGCATTTTAAGATATTTGATCCCTCTAGGTGCTTGGTAGATCCAAGATAGATCTAAATCAGTTTAATTTTCACACTTAAATAGACTAAAACAAAATTAAAATACTTATTTTTGAGCCAAGAGACCCTATATCTCCACTATTGGTTAGATTTCAAGTATGTTGAAATAGTATTTTCAACTGCAGTCTCAGTCCTTTGCCATACCCTCCAATGATGTATCCCCCATTAAACAGCTGCAGCTCCAGCCCTTGCCTTAATTCACCATTACAAAGTGATTTATTACGAAATGGTGGTCATTCACAGAATGGTGGTAATTTATTACAGTTGGTAAAAATAGTAGACACAGGTTCTGCAGACATGGAGAATGTACCACAACATCTAGAAATTTCAGGAATTAAACTTATTTGTCAGCCCCTCCATACCTTGTTTTAATCTCTGGTCTTGTCATAAAAATTTCAAATAGTTTTTTTTTTTGTTCACTCAATCTTTTTTTTGGTTTCCATATATGAAATGTAATGTTTTTTTTCTTTCTGAGTAGTGTGAGCTAACGAGAGACAAAGTGCTCTTTGTAATGAGTAAGAGTATAGAGATAGTTTTTTTTTTTTTATAATACGCAGCAACGCATATGTATGAATGAAAAATTTACACACACCAGTGTAAGATATTTGCGCTGAAATAGAGTGTTTTGTAGATGCACAGCAGTGCGGACAAAACAGTGCAAAGTGCAGAGGCAGCAATGCAAAGACAGTGTGTTGATTTTAAGAGGAGACAGAGTATTTTGCTTTCTATAATGTACAACAGTGTAGACACAGTAATGTAATTTTTTTTGAGAGAGTGAAGTTTTTTAACTGCCTCTTAAGCAGCCTTGTTGTAATTCCTCTGTTAGAGGAAGTATTGTTAATGAATACAAAGTCCCTTTTGTTGTGCATTGTTGAAACTCTGTTATCAGAAAATATTATTTTTGTTTTGTTGCGTAAAAAACAGAGTGTTGCTGAAACAACAGTTTTGCGTTGCTGAAACACCGTATTCCGCAAATGATTTATTTTTTTTAATTTCCTGTGTTAAAAACAGAGTATTATTCTCTGTTTGTCTATTCTGGAATTATCAGAAATTCCCAACATGGTATCAGAGCTTGTCCAGGCTTTTTCAAGGTGTCAAAGAAGTGAAGGAACTTGCTGCAGCAGCTTCTCCAGCAGAGTGAAGATATTCAAGAAAGGATGTAGGTATTTCCCAGATTAGTTTTATGTGTTGCTGTTGAAGACAGACAGTGATTTTTAAATACACACTCTGTATTTTGAAGCATAGTTTAGAGTGCAAGAATGGCTAGCTCCAGCACCAGCACAAGCACTAGCACGAGTATGTCTAATACTCAGCTCCCACAATTTAATGGGAAAAACTATGACTATTGAGCAATAACCATGAGAGCCCTGTTTCCCTCACAAGAT
>APFE030979762.1:3352-22994 GCA_000404065.3 Pinus taeda
TACTGAAGCAGAATACATTGCTGCTTCTCATGCTTGCAAAGAAGCGATTTGGTTGAAAGGTTTGTTTGGTGAATTTGGTAGGTTGCAGGACAGCATCAAGTTATTTTGTGATAATCAAAGTGCAATACATTTGGCTAAGAATCCGACCTATCATAGTAAATCAAAGCATATACCGATCAAGTAACATTTTGTAAGACAGGTTATCACTGAAAGGGGAGTCTCTCTTGAAAAGGTGCATACAAAGGAGAATTGTGCAGACATGTTCACGAAACCAGTTTTGTTAGAGAAGCTACGCTGGTGTTTGGCTTCTCTTGGCTTGCAGAAAAGATAAAATAGTAATAACAGGGCATCAGGCTAATTGTTGTCAAGGTGGAGATTGTTGAGATTTTCTGTTTGGAGTGAAATAGGCAAAAATCTCTGTAGGTGACAACAATAGAAATTCAGTTCCTAGATTAGCTCCAGGTTGTTTTGAGATGATTAATGCCTCCTATATTTGATGTGAGTGAGTTAATGAGGTTGTTAGATTCTCTATGCTATATAATAGGCAACCATTCAGATGCTGGCTAAGAGTGTGAGAGTTTTGTGAGGATTTCATTATGTAATCTCCTATTTTGATTAATAAATTTCTGATGCCTATGTTGTGTGGACGTAGCCCAGATTGGTTGGGTGAACCACATTAATTCCTGTGTCTTGATGTGCTTGATTTATCTACTGTATTTGTTTTTAGTTTTAGTTGTGCATCTGATCTCCAACAATGGGTATGAAATGCATTCATAACAGATTCAGGCAGGACTACAATACTCCCTCATGAAACCCCTGTCACTACTAATTACTTTTTTAGATCCATAGACATCACCATGATAGTTGTTGTTGAAAGTGACTACATGAAAGGATCAATTGAGAATGATAACACTATAAATGATAATGGGGTCATGGTCAACTATATATTATTCACAACTGCATCTTCTGGAATAAGTAGTGCATGGAGCATTAGTCATTAGTATTTAATAATCATGACTACTTGTCTCGAATTAGTACCATGGAATATTATGGGAACTTGCATCCTCATTGGAAGGCCACCCATTAGTCATTCTCACCCATTATTTCCATCTTTGGCTCTCGATTAAGTGTGTCCACAATTAGTTGAGTTGTTGACCAATATAACCCTCTTCATGACCGGAAGGATCATCAAAATTTGAGGGATGATATAAACTTAAGACTTCCAGTGCATATTGATAGATATGAATAGTAGACAGGAGTGCCATAGCCAGATCGAAGGAGGAGGAGCAAGTTTTTTTGAACAAATGAGTAGTTCAAGAATCACCAATGAAGAAGTGAACAAATTCATGTATGACAAGTTTGAAGCATAGCAAATTAACGAAATTTATGTATTCATCGATGCTCATTTCATGCACATCAATAATAGGCATGAGAGTAGCTTGACATAGAAACAAACCCTAAAAAGATAAAATAGACTCATTGTATGAGAACACGAAAGCATGAGAAGAAGGTCTCAATTAAACATTTAGTGATAAAAACTATGTTTTGGGCCGAAGAATTATCCTTAAAATATATCCACTTTCACTCCATTCACACATTTTCTCACCTCTATTCCATCACCATGTCATCAAATCCAATTCACCTTCATCATTATATGAGTTATCTTCTTGTTTTCCAAAATATTATTATTTCTTAGTATTTTTAAAGTGAATTTGTGGTTAAACTTTAGAAAATAATATGCTTATACTTATACCTAACAATTGGAATGAGTTTGTTGACATGTGTCGGTACAAAGGAAGCTTCTAAAGCACCCTTATGTGGCACTTTATATTCAAATTCGAATTTTAGAAGATCATGAACCTTATGGATAAGATCATGGACCTCATGGAGAAGATCATGGAGTATAGGGTTATGTGTCACAATTGGTTGAGAGATATGTGGATTTTAAGAGGGAATAGTGGATCCACATTTATGAGTTTGTTATCATAACTTTTGTATAAATAGGAGTGTTATCTCCTTCATTTGTAATTTCAGAATTTAGAATTTAGAATTGAAAGGTTAGAATTTAGAACCTTAGGATCTTATAAGTTTGTAATGGGAAGTTAGAATCTAGAATCATTGTAATGGAGATTTTAGAACCTCTTGGAATGTAGAACTGGTAATTCCAATTTTCAAATGAAGATAAATAAAATGGAGCTTCTTTGATCTTCTACATTTGACTTCTCTTTTGATGTGCTTGTGAATCCATGGAAGGGCCCCCATTGTCTAGCAAGTACACTTTTGTTTTGGTAAGATTTCATTTTATGTTTGTTTGCAAATTTCATTAGGCTCATATGTTTGAAATATTAACGAATGACCTTTCGTAAGAAAGTATTAATGTTTCTGTCAATGAATCTAATATGTTATTTAATGTTTTATTTCATTGGTTTAAGTTTTTGATTTATATGCTTGAGATATAAATGAAGTCTCTTGTAAAAGAGCTTTGATATTTCATGCAATCAATCATAATTAAGTTTAAGTGCTTTAATTTCATAAGTTTAAATAGTTTGTTGATTAAGATGATTAGAAATATTAATGAACATTCTCCTGTAACGGAGCTTTAATATTTCTTACACTTGTCACAATGTCTTTAGATTACATTTTGTTAAATGACTAAATAGGTGTTGGAGATCCCAACGGAAGACCTCCTACAAGGGAGATTTGGCATTTCTTCATCTGTATTAGTTTAGTTTGTGTCTAAGTCCATATATATTGGATGATCCTCAAAGTTTACTTACCCAAATTGATAGTAAATGAAACTCTAATTTGCATCTGCGTTTTAGACCAAACATTTTGGTACCATTTCCGAGGAGGATTATTTGGACATAGACTTAAGAAATTATTTTTATTGCAATTTATTTTTATGGACTAATTTGTGAAACCTGGTGACAACATGATCTTCATAAAGGAGTTCAAGCTTGGAGCATTTTCTATTCTCATACTTAGTTTTAAATTTACTCTTTTAAAAACCACCATTTCTTACTAATCCATCTACGGATGAGAAAGTTGAAAATTTTGAATAGGTACTTCTTGGAGAGCAAGAACAATATTGAAGATTGGTTTCAAAAGAAACTTGCACCAACTCCAAGAATAAGACAGGTTACTCACATGTTTGCAAAGCAGAAGGTAAAAATTTTAAATCTTGATGTGAGCATTTTCGAATTCTTAGTTTGTGGATGGCTTCATTGGAAGCATTCTTTAACTTAGAAAAAAAAATCAAGGTAAAGTAGAATAGATTATAAAAATAAAATGAGATCTCATATGATTTTATTTTAGTCTTGTTTAAAAAAAAATAATAATAACAAAAAAAAAATCATCAAAATTTTTAATGAATAAATTTATGTAAGCCACTTCATCCATGCTAACCTACAAAAATAAAAATAAATCAATAGGTTAGTATGCTCTCTTCCAATACTTCAAGTGATCAAAAATATCAAAAAATCTATTGATTTACATTATAAATTAAATAAAAATCTCTTGCTTGGAATTTACACAAATCAGAAAAACTATAGCATTATAAGAAATCAAAATCATTTAAAAAAAAAACTCGTTTATTTTCGATTTCAAATTTAAAAATTGAATATGCAGTTTACCTTAAAAAAGGAATGGTGAATGTTGGATTAACAAAAAATGGTTATTTGAATACTCTCCAAGATTCGAATCCTTATTTTTCTTAGCCCACTTTAATTGAAATTTTGATAAAAACGTAAATGAGCAAAGTGAAAACTTTCATTTGGAGAGCGTTCATTCCTAGAGAGTGTTCAAGTTGTTATTGAATAATTTTCAAATGTTCGTCAATAGCATTCAAAATTGTTTACCATTCCTAAAGAGAATTCAAATATTTATCAATTTATTGAATAGCCTTTAAAGAAGTGTACAATCTTATTAGAGAAACATTCAAAGTTATATGCCTTTGGAACAATGTATTGTTTGCATATTGGTCAATGCATTGGTTGTACCAAATGGGAACATATTGTTTTTCACATAATAGGTGAATTTTTGAATTAATGAATCGATTGTGCAATCACCATCTATCCCTGTCAAAATTGATTCACCTGTAGCATACTCTTTCTTCATGTCCCTGGTAAGCCAACAAACTTGATGCACTAATCTTCCACACCTGCCTCACTAAAAAAATCCTTCAAATTGGGTAGTCTTCCCATCCAAGCCAAAGCCAATCTTAAGGAACAAATGGAGAATCTCTGAACCGTTGTATTAAACCAACGTTTGACTACCTTCCTAGCAGAATCCGACATCTGAAATTCCTTCCGCTAGTCCACACAAGATCTTATCGGTCTTGTGTCTCATTTTTATATGACTCTTCCATATGGGCATCACTTCTATCTTGATGGGTCTCAGAGTGGCATTTCATGTGACCAAACAAGCCTTTCGATGAACTGAATATTTGACTTTGTTACACCATTGCCAGAAGACGCATCAGTTTTGACACATCATTTTGAAACATGTTCTGTAATCAAACCAAAACAAATATGGAAAAACAAAGGCAAGCGTTTTCTCTGGAATGTAATGAGTTAAGTAACCCAAAAATATTTTCCTTGAATTCCTAATGGTTTGAGAGGACATTGTGGTTCTTTGGGACCCTGTTTTGGTGACTGCGTGAAGAAAAAGTTGTTTTTTTTAAGACCGAACACATCTTCCAAATAAGCCAAATCTGTATATGAATATGCAATAAGCCAAATTCAATGTTAGTATTTAACGAAGTTAGAGGCTATGAAACCTGGCCAAGGAATTCAAAATGAAGATTCGTGTAACCTATTTCCACTTCATCATTTGTTCATTTACATGAGGAATTCGAAGGTTCAATTCATCACTCCGTGAACCTTTATTTTGTTTGTTTCTCTTTTGTCCATGGTAGTGTTGATGAGGCGGGTGGAACCAATTGCCTAGGGTTGGAAGAAAGCAAATAAATAAATAAGAGTTTCTCTGCGAGATTTGAGAGAAGCAAGGTGGTTCAAAACGTCACTCTTCGTCTCAGACAGAGAGCTACAAGAGGTGGCCTATAGCTACAATATTACTATTATTGTTCAGAAAGTGGACGTGTACATCCATAAGTTATACGAACAGATAGAGATATCAAAGGTCTGGGGTGACACTACCACCATTACCACATAACAGAACTGTGCACTTCTCGAGCATAAATATATTTCACTTTCTGGTAACTTTTCCTAGATAGAGTATGAGAAGTCATAGCTCACGCGGTTCTAAAAAAATAGGCCACTTTAGCGTAGTTCGACCTCCTATTAATGATGAGTTTTGACCTTCTTCCAACAACTCGTGGCTCTCTTCAACATTTCTGGCACGAATTTGAGCAATAATTTGAGCAATTTCAGTGATTTGATGATTGCATATAGATTTTGTGGCACGGTTTTAGGGATTTGATGATTTGATGATTGTATGAAAATTTTGTGTAGCTACTAATGAGAAGAGATATAGATCTTGGCATCTGCTGCTCCAACTGGATCTTCAACCATGACTTAACCTCTGCACCAATCATTCGTAGAAACACAGGAACATTATTTCTTTAAACACATGTCAATGGTTTAACATCACCTTCAGGGACGACGGAATATGACTCTTGATCTGGTGAGAATGCTTCGATCTAAATCTCCTACTCTAATTCTTACACCTGTATTCCTTTTCTTGATAGAAATTGAAAATAGTAAAACTATGTTTGTTGTTTCGATTTTTATTTCTTGTAGCTCGAGAAAATGGCAAAGATGACAATGGATATCAAAATGTTTAATGTCTTACCAATTTTAATTTTGTTGACATTGAAAACAAATGTTATTGCTCCAATGAGCCTTCACTATCATAGCATTGAATGTGGCAAAGATTTCCCAAAATTTTGTGATCCTGGTTATTCTTGTGAGCATGCTCCTGGTTATGATACCGATGTTTTTGGTTAGCCAAAGTGGTATCCCCCAGCTACGAAGACTCAAATTGACCAAACCTACTGGGAATTAACGTGACATTTAGTGATGCTATTTGATGTTATAGATTGTGATTTACTTTATTGCATTATACAAATAATGCATCAAATGAATTCTATATATTAATAGATTTTATGTTAAAAAATAACCAAAACAATAAAAAAAGAATAATAATAAATAAATCAAAAAAATAGTTAAGTTATTTTTCATGGATAATTATTAAAAATGGACTGTTATCAACATCATGAAATAGACTTAAATTATGCTTTTGATTTTCCTTAATTCGTTTCATTTGGCATTACTTTTTGCGTAAGAATCATTAAGGAATTTGTTATTTCCTTTCGAACATACTTATGTTCTTTATGCCAAATTTTTTTGTAGATTTCTGATGATCAACTGATCATTAAGGAAACTAATTGTGCACACAATTGATCTTCAAAAGACTAATTTCATGAGAAATTATAAAGAACAAGTCCATGAACATAAATGAAATTTCCAGAAAATTACAAGTTCTTGCAACTTCCTGTAATAGATTAATCGTTTGACATGTTGCATGACAGATTAGCAGATTCAGAGAACTGGGGTTTGTTCCTGAGTGTACAAGGATGGTGAAATATCTATCCACTAATGAATTTGAACAGTACAGGTGGCTGGTCAATGTTGGTCAAACTCGGCTATTTTAGCATAAATTCCTAAATTTATGAGCAGATTTACTATTTTTGAGATTTTGCATGGAAAAATTCACTTTTTCTTAGCAAGAGACATTATCCATTCCTCACAATCCACATACACTTCATTACATTTTCATTAATGTTAACCCACCATAAAACCAACAAAGCTCATCTACAAGCTTTTTGTTCCACTTTACATATTCATTGTCAGATTCATTTTTCCTACACTTGCAAATAAAACCTTGCTTCCATACACCATTGAGTACATAGTCCTTGAGTCTAAATATTTTTGTAAAAACACCTTGAAGCTTACATGCCTTAAGGGAAAGCTATCATGCCGATAAACAAGGGAATACATCAATGTCCATTGTTCATTGGATCTTTTGAGTATTCGACAAAAACAAATTCATTCATACATAGAAAGATGTGTTCGATGCATCTTGATTCTCATCCACATAAAAGATGGGAGCTCTCGTGTTGACTAGTGGCATCCATCAATGGCCACTAAGTTAAAAATTTCTTGTTGTGTTTTACACCGAAACATTTATTCACATGACAAGAATTGTGCCAATGAGCATTGAAGACTTGAAGACCCATAATTTTGTAGCAGAGGAAGCATAATCACTTTCATTACTTTTCAGTTTTTGATGTAAATGACTTGAGGACAAGTAAATAAATAAGGCTTGGGTGGAAGTGTAAATTCTAAATTTTGTATACCTTCCAAGCCATACATATTTCCAACCACATTCAGTAGTAAATTCTGAACATTCAACAGAAGATCCAACAATAGATTTATCAGTAGATGCAAGAACAATAAAAGATTCACTTTTTCGATTTCATCCACCATTTTCACAACAAATAAAGAAGAATATGATTAGAATTTTGCAGCCACACATGCACAACTCTCATCCATTTTTGAAAGGGTAAGTTGAGGTATGCTATTTTCTAACTTTTAACCATTTAATTCATTGAAATCTAGAATGATAATTTTTGGAAAAGAACTTCCTTTCCTCATTTCACACAACTGCCAAAACCATTAGCTTTGGGGAAGCATATATTTACATTCATACTTCATCACATTCATATTTTTCGATATTCATATATCACATTCCAAAACCCACATACTTTCCAAGTATATTTAATATTACATCATCATGAGCATATAAATGGATTTGGAAATAGTATTTAAAAGTGAATTTGATGCCAACACAATCATGGTTGTTACACAAGAACCAGCCATGATGTATTCCAACAAAAATACTCTGCAATAAAAATCACATTATCAATATGCAAAGATCATACATTAAAATTGAATGCAACAAACAAAATAGGGTTGAAACACAAGAACCAACCAAGTTGCAATTCATCAAAAACACTTTGCAAAAGTTAAGTAAATGATATCGTGCAGAGTTTAAGCCAAAGCTCAAGTATCAAAAAGTAATGTAATAGATTGCATGAGGACATGCAATACCTTCAGTTTGGGGGTATGTTGGGCCGAAGAATTATCCTTAAAATACATCCACTTTCACTCCATTCACACATTTTCTCACCTCTATTCCACCATCATGTCATCACATCTGCTTCGCTTTCATCATTATATGGGTTACCTTTGTGTTTTCCAAAACATTATTAATTCTTAGTACTTTTAAGTGAATTTGTGGTTAAGCATTAGAAAATAATATGCTTATACTTATACCTAACAATTGGAATGAGCTTGTTGGCATGTGTACGTACAAGGGAAGCTTCTAAGGTACCCTTATGTGACACTCTATGTTCAAATTCGAATTTGAAAAGATCATGAACCTCATGGATAAGATCATGGACCCCATTGATAAGATCATGGAGGATAGGGTTATGTGTCACCATTGGTTGAGAGATATGTGGATTTGAAGAGGGAATAGTGGATCCACATTTATGAGTTTGTTATCATAACTTTTGTGTAAATAGGAGTCTTATCTCATTCATTTGTAACTTTGGAATTTAGAATTTAGAATTGAAAAGTTAGAATTTAGAACCTTAGGATCTTATAAGTTTGTAATGAGAAGTTAGAATTTAGAATCATTGTAATGGAGATTTTAGAACCACTTTTAATGTAGAACTTCTAATTGCAATTTGCAATTGATGATAAATAAAATGGAGCTTCTTTGATCTTCTACATTTGAATTCTCTTTTGATGTGCTTGCGAATTGTTGGAAGGGCCCCCATTATCTAGCAAGTACACTTTTGTTTTGGTAAGCTTTCATTTTATGTTTGTTTGTAAATTTCATTAGGTTCATATGTTTGAAATATTAATGAATGAACTTTCGTAAGAAAGTATTAATGTTTCTTTCCATGAATCTAATATGTTATTTAATGTTTGATTTCATTAGTTTAAGTTTCTGATTTATATGCTTGAGATATAAATGAATAGTCTCTTGTAAGAGAGCTTTAATATTTCATATAATTGATCAGAATTAGGTTTAAGCTCTTTATTTCATTAGTTTAAATATTTTGTTGATTAAGATGATTAGAAATATTACTGAACTGTCTCCTATAAGGGAGCTTTAATATTTCTTACACTTGTCACAATGTCTTTAGATTTCATTTTGTTAAATGACTAAATGGGTGTTGGCGATCCCAATGAAAGACCTCTTGTAAGGGAGCTTTGGGCTTTCTTCACCTAGCATAGTTTAGTTTGTCTCTAAGTCTATATATATTGGATGATCCTTGAAGTTTACTTACTTGGATTGATAGTAAATGAAACTCTAATTTGCATCTGCATTTTAGACCAAACACTATGTATATCACATCCTACTTTGATATTTTCTAATTTAGTTATTCCAATGAATAAAGAGATATTTTCTAGTCAATCTAGTTATTACTAATTTATATATTGCAGTTGAGGGTGGCCATAGGTTCCAATATTAAATGTATAGCTTTGATAAGATATGTAGCGAACCTCCACACCCCATGAATAAGCACACCTATTTTCAGTTTTAAAATATAAATAACATGAGAGAGATCACAATTCCCTTTACCCTACACTACCTGAAGAGATGTCAACATTTGGTCACTGCTTACGATTTGTCAGGCATGTAGAGGAACTCATGGCATTGCTGCCACATGGATAAGTGTTTTCCTTTCATAGAAAATTTTAGCCACATCTTCTAAGGTTTCATAGAATCAGCCATTCCATTAGCATTCATTTGATTAGAGGTATCAGCAAACATGCCAGGCTCTTTAGCACCCCCTACATCTAGAGGACTAGCCACCACAAGACCAACTATGCACTTAAGATCAAGTTGTAATTCAACACTTCACATTTGATTGAATTAGGTAGCAAGGAATGATGGTGCAACCTATCATAGACCCTATGTAGCATCCATCGAGCAAGAGGAACACCACCTTGGAGAATACGAAGATCCTCTCGAGTGCTCATCCCACCAATACATGCATGTGCTTGTACTTGTAGGTAACCACCACGAACACGAGTTCTTTGTGCCAATTGTTCATACCTCCATAAACATGGTGCACGAACTTGGAAATGTAACAGATTTATGTTGTTCCTTTCCCAAATAGATGGACCAAAGCTATTTTGGTGTCAAGACACTGCATGAGTGGTTGCTCCCATTACCACATTGTTCTCGTGTTCCATTTCTACATGATACTTTCTCGCGATCTAGATTTATTTTTCAACCACCTTCTTTCATTTACAGACGTTTATCCCCTTCGTGATACCTCTTAATACTCAAAACTTGCTCTATGTTCAATTTAACTATGAAATCACTCGTTTCCATTAATGATTCAAATCATATTTAGCCTATTTTATTTATGTCTATGACCATCATACCAATTCCACGAATTAACTGCAAGGACTTATTCTTTCATGGATCACTATGGGAATGCACGGAGCCTTGATTTGAAAAATATCACAGCTTTTTTCAATGTTATTACTCTATTTGGGACCGATTAACCATGTATCAACATAGTTCGATTCTTTTTGAAATCAATGCATAGAATCACAAGAATAGAGAACAATGAACTATTTTCGAGTAATAAAATTAATAATTTATTTCCAAAGAAACTAGAGAGACCAAATAATGGATTAGTTTCATCCCACCCTACCAATTTAATTGTCTATTACACATGTGTATGATGCATTGCACAAGAATCTCAGTAGCATAGCTAGGGTCTGATGGCAGTGTTCGCTCCCTAGTTATTCATTGTCTAGGGTATGATGGTGGCATTTTCTCCTTTCTATTCATTAGATAGGGTCTAATGGTAGTGTTCACTCCTTGGCTATTCATTGGCTAACGAATAACGTAAAATATAGAAGTTTCCTCTCTCATTTACCCCAACGAATCATATTATACAGTGTTAGTGTTCCCTCTCAATCGAGTTTTCTTGGGATCAAATCTCACTACTAATGTATTTCAGATATAGAAATCAAACAAATCCTTTTCTTATTTCCCTCTTTCTTTGTTAAACGAATCATGTCTTACTCTAGTCTCCACCTTAGCGCACTACTTTCATTATTCCATTTTACAGAAGAAATGGATGAATACTGAAATATGGTGAAATAAGAGTGGAAGGCAAGGTAAATTTGACCAACAATATTTTATTTGAATATCTTGGCACCAATAAAATTAAATACCTTTCCCCTCTACAGGTGTCTAGAGTCCTATAGTTCAAGCAGCTTGCTGCCATTTTTAAAAGGAGAAAATAACATTTTACTTTGATATCCTTGAAGGTCATGCAAAACAAATTGTAGAAATATCAAAAGACAAACTTGATGGGACACTAAGTAAGGACTTGGAACATATACTAGAGAAAGTCTCCCCTATGCTGTGTTAATTTAACAAGGTTTACTTGCAACTAGGAAAATCCTAAATGATTTACTCCAAGTATTTCATCAATAGCTGAGAAGAAATTGTTGGCATAAAATCATATCCTACGTAAGGAATCATGCTAAAAATAGTTCAAATTTAAAAAAAAAAAAACAAATTAAGTTATTCGATCCTAGGGGGATCAAATGTACAGAGCAACAACTACCTCTAACTCATACATAGTTCAGAATTTTCAATCCCCATATGAAATTGTGTTTCATTAAGAAATTAAATCCTCAATGTTAAATAAAATCACCAGTAGGGTACTTGGAATTTCACACTTGTTCTCCATCCAGCCTAGAATCCTTTCCTCTAGTTCACCCGCAAGCAAAGACTCTATTACCCCCGAAATCAACAACCTCTTGTTGATTCCCTGAACTAGTATTTAATAACTTTCTTTCATGGTAAGGTTTCTTTTAGGGGAATTTCGCTTTTGTGGATTTTCTTATCCAATTACCTAGGATTTTCCATAAAAGCCTACCTTTCTCTCGTGCAATGCTTTTAGCATTTCTAAGCTTAGCATATTTCTCCAGCTAAGAAACTTAATATATATTTCTCTCCCATCCATTAAGCTTACCTATAATTTTATTCTAGAGTACTTATCATGAAGAATAATCAAATCTCCCTTATCAATGAGATTTTTATCTTGAGTTTATTTCGGCAAGAATATCGTTTCTAGGCATCTCATTCAAGATACCTACAACTTATTTATTTATTTATTAAGAATTATTCATTTACATAATTAATTAAATAATCTTCTTTGGCTTTTCTGCCACTTACTTAGTCTAACCAGAGTGGTTTTATCGCAATAGAGGGATATTACATGTGCACATACTTTTTCTTCTTATTATTATTATTTTTTTGCCCATATCTATGTTTCCAAGTCATAGTGTCATTTATTATATGTATTTAATTAATTTCATATCAATAACTGCTATTTTACCGAAATGCAGGAGCATAAAGTTAAAGTGGCAAAAGAATTGGAATGGAAACCATGAATATGCTAGTGAATTGCGATATGAGAAAAAGTGTTGCTATTGAAAAAAAAACTATTTTGAGTAACCATATAGTATTATTGCTATTCAAATTATATACCTTATTGTTAAAAACTCATTTCTTTGTGCAAATTATAACATTGTTTATCCATTTTCTGAACAATCTGAACATAACTATGCTTTTGTTGATAAAAATGAAAATGGATATTTGGTAAATTTTTTGATTGTGAGAAATTTGTTTCACCTTTGATGTTTACTTTCATCATAGCTATGGTAATTACAATTTGAATGTGAATACAATTGCTACTATACAGACTATGGTAATTACAATTTGAGCTTGACTATAGTTGTCTCAACACAAATGAAGTATTCTAGTTTGTTGTAATACCAATAGCAAAGACCATTTTTTTTTACTTCGAATATTTTCATATAGCTTTGAAAAATATTTGCAATCTATTCTATTATTTTATTTGTAGATGATAGAAAATGAGAATCAACATTTTTTTCACAAATAACAAGATTTGATATCTAATGTTGAAATCATTCCCTATTGGAAGTTGAAACAGATTTAATTATGTCATAATTGAACAAATAATATATGAAATGACATTAACTACTATCATTATTAATGATATAAAATGACGTTTTTCTACTATCTATTTTAATGCCATTCATTAAGCTGTGATTTTTGTAAATCTTGCAATTTTTCTAGTGCTTATGGTAGATAAGTTTCATATGCTTTAGAAATCGATATCAAGATCATTTAGGAAATTCACATTGTAAAACTGTTTTACTATATGCCAATTCTAGATTATATAATCGCACATTTGGTGACTCTACTCGTATTATTCAATACTAAAGGAATTGAGTTCTTCAATTAAAAAAAAAAAAAAGATCATTTTGTAAGGTTTCTTTTGACAAAGTAAAAAGACACCTTCGTTTATAGAATTACAACTTATCATATGCTCTTCTTCTCAAAATTTCCCGATTTCCTCAAATATAAATGCAATAAAAGTAAGAGATGCAACAAGTATTCCTAAATAATACTAATTACATTTTGTAAATGTTATGATGAAAAATTTGCATGAAGAAGCTATCGAATAAAAAACATGAGTATCAAAATCAAATTGCATGCAAATCAATAATTAACATTGTAATCGAGGCATGAAAAGCTATTTATGTTTATGCACAAGAATTTTTTCTTTTCCACTCATGCTTTTTTAAGAGAACCAATTCCACACAACTACTACCACACACCTTTCTTCACATAACTATTTTTGTAGTTGCGAAATACATTCATAAATAATAATAATAATGATAACAAAATACAAAATGCACATGGGAAGAATTGCGAAGAAAACCTACTAATAATAAAATAACCACTGACTTTGTATACGCATAAGCACATCTACACAACATTTTCCAGAAGGCTAGTACCAAATAGTAGTGCGCAACTAACTTCCTAAAAAAACAACCTTACCATCCAATCCATATTTCATTCTCATTAAAATAACAACATACCACTCAATCGAGAAATATTCTCGACCTAATCTCTAATTTGTTAGCTATACTTTCTCCTCATGTTCTTTGTCTATCACTAATTTCTCTCACTAATTACATATATATAAGAGCTTCCTTTTAGTACACCAACAATACTAGCAGTAACTATACTAGCAAGGGACACACAAACACCAACTCCAAGAACACACACAACTGACACTTGTAGCTTTTTCTCTAATCCAAGGCAACTGAATGAATCCTAAATATTGATCTATCAAAAGAAACATATACTTGAATTCACTGAATAAATATCGAAAAGGGAATTTTATAATATTGATAGATACGACTTGATGGATATATTTGCAAATAGCTATAATAATGTCATTGCATGTGGATTTACTAAATAGATATTAATAGTACTACTTTCCTTTAATTAAATTTTGCATGCTAAGTGCGAATAATAAGTTTATTTACAGCCAGCGTAGAGAATTCTTTTAGTAGTTTGTACGTTATCTACTATTTTTTATGATGGTTACGAGATATAATATGTCATAAACATGAATATTAATTTGGCTAAAACCCGATACAATACACAATATTAAAATTGATAGATGAGATTTGATGTTCTATATGGTTTTGATCTTTTTGCAATTGCTTTTTTCTTTCAACTAGCAGTTCCGTGGGTGTTTGGAAGAAAAATACAGAGTGCATATCGATATACTTGCAACTATATATGATAATTCCATTGTGTGTGGATTTACTAAGAATGGATATTAATAATAGTGCTTTCCCTTAATTAATTTTTTCATGCTAGGTGAGAATACCAAGTTCCTTTATCACGAACACAGAGAATTCTTTCAGCAATTTGAACATCATGTGTTATTATTATGATGGTTATGAGATAAGTATGTCATAAACACAAATATTATTTTGGCTAAAACCGAATACAATATGCAATAAAATTGATAAATGAGATTTGATACGATATATGCTTTTGATCTTTCTTCGATTAATGTTTTCATCCAACTAGCAATTTTTTATCTTTTCAGATAAAAATTAAAGAGTTCAAAGTATTTAATGCAAAACAACATATTTCCACTTAGGGAGACAAACTATATTAAAGATAATGTGTCCATACTCTGCCAACCCTTGTGGGGAGATTTTACTGTGTAGAGCAATGTCGAAGTCTAGATGCATGTGAATACATAATTTGATGTTCCTTGTTCTAGACACCATCCTTCCACACATTTGAAACACCATCCTTTCGCACATATTTGAAACCATTATGTTTTTTTTTCAAATAAATAAAACCAATCTCTATTGCAATTGTAATAATTATTATTTAATAACATTGATCCTTATGACAATTGTATGTGGCAGAAACTATGCGAAGGTGTTATTATTCTCTTGATATTACCAAATGGTGTAGCTTTTATTCATAAGAAGAATATTCAGAGGAAAAATACATGTTTGGATTTCTTTGATTGTGTCCGTTAACCGATTTTATTGAATACAAAAGTAGCTATCTAGAAATGGTTGTGCATATCTAGCAACAAATGCATGCTTGGCAGTGCTTTGACTGTTCCCAAAGCATTGTCCAATATTAATGCAAATAAAAGACATATTGACCACTATGTAAAGTAAGCTATATTCCACTATTTAGTAACATGATTTAGTGTCAATAAAAAAATTAATTAAGGGCCTTTATTACTATATTAAACGTAAAACGTTTTGGCATTTTTCTTTGTGTCACTAAACAATAATGTTGTGCCGTCATATTGAATATCTATACAATAATGTACATGATCACAATGAGCTTGTAATTATTTTATTTTGTATATTCCTGTTGTTTATTGCATGTATATCAACAACATTAAAGAAATAACCGTTACCAAATTAAGAAAGAAAACAATTGTTGAAATTCAAAATTTATTTCACTGTCTACCTCTAACGTTTGCTTTGACATTTTCAATTGTTATTTATTGAAAGTGTTAAATGTGTCAATAAGTTAGATATTAGAACTAAATCTGGTAACAACTGTAGAATAATGGCAGTGAGGACTACTAACATTACACTATTAATCATGACTAATGGCTTTAGTAATTAAAAATCATTGTTAGAAGGTGATAAATTTGTCTAGAAGATCGTGGAAATTTTTTCATGATTTTTGCCAAAATCCTACACTAATTAACTTTTAGGAAAATTTGTTTCCTTGATAGACAATTAGCTTTTTCAGTATCAAAATAAAACAACTCATAAATTATTTACCAGTGGGGCGAGATTGAGAACTAAATCAATTTGTTATAGAAATATTGAAACACATCTACGCATGATATTCATTTATGACCGTTAACAATTATTATTGATAGTTTCAAAGCTAATTGTCATAATTGTCATGAATTTTTTCTGTTATTACTACATATATGTCTTAGCCATTTCAAATTTGTTTATGGTTCTCAAGAAGTCATTGACAAATTTTGGGCAATTTAATACGAAAAATGCATCAGAAAACAATTTCAAATGTAGTATAGGTAGACATTGATGTTATATTGTATCACAATTTCTATTTGTATGACACATATTTCAATGATATTAAGTCAACAAAAAAATATGTTGTTAGTGGAGAAGATGGTTTTTCAATATTCATACTTATTTCTATTACTTATTGTAAATGTTGGATTTGATAATTTCAATTGCTATTTATTAAGAATGTCGTATCTGGTAGTTTGTAGATGAAAAAATAGCAATAACTGGAAATTGACATTGTAACAACAAATTGCAAATTTACATGACATTGGAGAAGAATATATATAAGAGTTAAACGAACCAAGATATTTGAAATTATACAATCAATAAAGTGATATTTGAATCTGGAAACAAAAAAGAACAAAAACACAAAAGTTTTCTCTAGAGTACTTTCTTGGTCTCACTTCTCAGTAGATTTAGTAATATTCAATAATTCATTTTTCTCAATTGCTTGAGTTCTTTCACAATTCTCTCTACAATGTATTTCATTTTGTGCAGAATTGTTTTAGGTATTTTTATTTTCTCATTGCATCTTATCAATTTACTATTTCTTCTCTTTTCCTCTAGTATGTGCATTTACTTTTTCCTAATAAACTTAAATTACATGCGAAGAAAGAATGAGTGCAATTTTTGCATGTCATAATGTACAATAAAATATTTTTACACAACACATAGTTTATGAAATTTGTAAATCAAGTAGCAAATATTGATAATGAATGCCCAAAGAATAGCTGAGGAAAAAAAAAAATTGCTAAGTATTACACAAGAATATTCACATTCCACACATGTTATGGGTGCAACGTCATCCATAACTCGAGCAAAAAGAAGAAATCCTGGTTCTGGAAAATTTTCCAAACCAAATGAATAAAATTCAAATATCTAAGTTCAGAAGTGTTGTCAATAGAGAAAACATTGAACATGCTATAGACGTAGAAAGTGATAGAAATGGACAACCTAATTGGGTTGCTACTTGTTTAACAAAAAAATAGAAAATAATGGACCAAATTGTAGAAGAGGAAATTATTTTTGATGAATGTCCTGCCACATTGCATGATGGAAAATATCACAAAACCAACAAAAAAAAATTAAGAGTTGAAAAGGTAAATCTTGAAAATGAAAATATTATTGATCAAGAACACATGGATATTGATCTTTCTAGTGTTGATATAATGGGGCTCATTGTAATGCAACAATATACAAATCATGCAATTACTCTCGATGTTACCAATATAATTGAAGAAAATCATATGTTGAAAAGGAAATTAAAATAACTACAGGACATTATAAATCTAGTTGATTTATTAATGACTCCACTGGTAGTAGAATCACCTCCATTGGCAAGTCCTACTATTTCAACACCGCAAACATTAAAAAAAGGCTATGAATCTGCTTAATGCATTGAATAAATATATCCTTTAGAACATATGCGAAAGCTTAGAATTATTGAAGATGTCTCACAAGCAGTTTTTGATTTAATATGTTTACAAAATTTACGGACTTGGTTAATAGTAATATTACAGAATACACGAAAATTGTTGATAATGAATTAAATATTTTTAAGCATATGCTAGCAATGCTCTTTGATTTCAAAAAGCATAACCAACAATTACCAAATGTTGAATGAGTGAAGCAATTGGAAGGTGGATGAGCGGAAAGGGTCACTACACTTGAGAATATCAAGTCTTCTTGTAGTGAAGTATATAAAATCATAGAGGATATATATTTTATGGAAATGGACATTATAAAATACTTTGATGGTTGGGAGTTGCTGCAAGATTATGAGTTAAATTCAAAGAACATGTTACAAATTCAAGTGCATGAGGAAAAATAGAAAATGGAAGCAGATTTTGATAACATAACTGATTTTACTCTAGAACATATTGAAACATGGTGAATTACTTTTTCCAAGGTCGATAAAAAGAACGCAAGGTCAATTATCAACATGTAGGAAGGCACTAGACAAATTGAAAAATAGATTTTCACCAAAAACGTGAAACTAGAAGTGACAATTGCTGCCAATGAGAACTACATTAAAATAAAGGTTAGTGTGTTTCTTCAACAAGTAAGGGACTCATAATACATCTTATTGATTTTTTTTTCTAACAGAAAATATTGTTCGAGGATGTGGAACAACAATTTCCACTACAACAAATCCATTTACTTTACAATTATCTTTAGACAATTGCGATTCTATTTAGAATTTTTTTCTTGATCATGTTTTGAGTATGCTCTTTTATAAATCTAAGTTTTGTCCATGGTCATTGAAAATTTATTCTAACAGAGTGTTTTCTATATATTTCGAAAAATATGCTTTCAACTTTTATGTTACATTTAGTGTTGTGTTGTTTCTTTAAACGAAATTGAACATTTGGCAATTCATTTGGAATTCTAGACATATATCTCTTAATAGTAGAATACTACAAGGAAACATTGCACTGACCACAACTTTCTTCCGTGCAGTCAAAGAATTACGTGAGGAATATCATACTTAAAAACTATAAATCCCAAAATCATAGATATAAATTAAATTAAATTAGTTCTGATCTCGATGAGAAAAAATGTTTTTAATGCTTATGCTTGAGTCTAAACACGTTGTGAACTAGTTTCCATTTACAAATTGAACTACATTAACTATTTTGCAATCAAAACCACTTGAATATATCGATTTTATGATAACAATTATTATTTGTATTCGACCATATGATTTGAAAATTTGTTTTATATCTCATATTTCATTATTGATTAAAATAAAAATTAACATTATTGCTCACTACAATTCATTTGAGTTTATATTTGAATAAATCATTTAAGAATGAACTACGAATTTTTCTAATGATGCAAAACTTGAATTCTCCAATCTAAAATATTACCAATAATATTAGCAATAAAAAATTTTAATGTGAAGTGTGGAGCTTTGCACAAAAAAACTTTCTACGTACATTAAACTTCTCCTTACAAACAAAGCTTTTGTTCAATGAAATGTGGTTTTCTACATAACGTTTTATGCATTCCACATAACCTTTACTCAAACTACTACTCATATGAATTATCTATAACTAAATTATTAGCAATAATACTAGCAATAAAAGTGTTTC